>JAGKTI010007794.1:6367-35654 GCA_018397915.1 Birgus latro | reverse complement strand
TCTCCAATCTTTCAAACGCAGTGTGAAAGATTGGAGATCATAGGAAGTAGGGAATACAGACAGAGGAAGACAGTTCCAGAGTTGACCAGTTGCATAAATGAAGGACTGGGAGTAACGGTTAACTCTTGCATTAGAGAGTTGGACAGAAAAGGGATGAGAGTTTGTTGCTAGACGGGTACTACGTGCCCGTCGTAGAGGTGGAGGGATGCAAGCAGACAGTTCAGAGGAACAGTGACCATTGAAGTAGCGATAGAAGAGAGATAAAGATGCAACAGTGCGGCGAAGAGACAAAGGTTGAAGGGAATCAGTAAGAGGAGGAGAGTTAATGAGACGAAAAGCCTTTGACTCCACCCTATTGAGAAGAACTGCATGTGGGGAGCCTCCCCACACATGAGAGTTGTACTCTATACACGGGCGAATAAAACCCGTGTACAAGGTCAACATCTGTGCAGGGGTAAATAAAGTTCGGAGTCGGCCCAGCACACCTCATCTCTTGGAAGCAGATTTCACAAGAGATGTAATATGTTCTTTCCAAGACAAATCCCGAGAGAATGAAACCCCTAGCATGCTCAAGGATGATGCAGGACTGAGCTGGACATTATTAAACATTAGTGGGTAATACTGAGGAAGATTTTGTCGGGTTGATAAGTGTAAGAAATGAATTTTTGATGCATTAAAAATAACAGGGGTATTTTTACCCCAATCAGAGATATAAGCCAAGTCAGACATTAGGTGTGCCATAGCCTCATCCCTTGTTTGCTGAAGTAACTGCTGAGATGGACGTTGCGGAAATCGAATGGAAAGGTGAAGGGTGGAATCATCAGCATATGAGTGGATAGGGTTAGATGTACAGCTAAGAAGGTCATTGATGAATAAAAGAAAGAGAGTTGGTGATAGGACAGAGCCCTGAGGACCACCACTGTTGATAGGTCTAGGAGAAGAACGATGGCCGTCTACAACAGCAGCTATAGAACGACCAGAAAGGAAGCTAGAGATGAAGGCACAGATAGAAGGATAGAAACCGTAAGAGGATAGTTTGGAAATCAAAGATTTATGCCAGACTCGATCGAAAGCCTTTGAGATGTCAAGTGCAATGGCAAAGCTTTCACCAAAGTCCCGAAAGGAGGATGACCAGGAGTCTGAAAGGTAGGCGAGAAGATCGCCAGTGGAGCGTCCCTGACGGAACCCATACTGACGATTAGAAAGAAGGTTGTGACAGGAAAAATGCTTTAAAATTTTTCTGTTAAGAACTGATTCGAAAACTTTTGATACACAGGATGTTAAAGCAATTGGACGATAGTTAGAGGTTGGGAATGGTCACCCTTCTTTGAGACTGGCTGAATGAAAGCAAACTTCCAGCAAGAAGGAAAGGTACAAGTTGAGAGACAAAGGCGAAAGAGTTTACCTAGGCAGGGTGTAAGCACAGAAGCACAGTTTTTGAGGACAACAGGAGGGACTCCATCAGGCCCATATACCTTGTTAATATTGAGGCCAGTGATGGCAGAAAATACGTCAGCTGAAGAAATTTTAATGCCAGGCATGAAGAAGTATGAGGGGGGAAGTGATGGCGGAACAGCACCGGAATCGTCTAAGGTAGAATTGGAGGAGAAAGTCTGAGCGAAGAGATCTGCTTTATCAGTAGAAGAAATAGCTACAGAACCATCAGAGTAGAAAAGAGGAGGGAAGGATGATGAGGTAAAGTTGTTAGAAAGGTTTTTGGCAAGGTGCCAAAAGGAGCGAAAAGAATTCGTGTTGTAGAGTTGGGAACATTTAGCACGGATGAAATTATTTTTAGCAGAGCGAAGAACAGACTTAGCACGATTCCGGGCAGAAATATAAAAAAGATGTGATTCAGGGGTGGGTTGGCTCCGGTACCTTTTAAAGGCCCTCTCTCTGTTGCGGACAGCATTAGAACAAGCGTGATTAAACCAAGGCTTTCTTGCATTAGTCAGAGGATATGAAAAAGGGATGTATGCTTCCATGCCCGAGAGAATAACCTCCGTAATGCGCAGTGCACACTCAGACGGCTCCCGGCCATGGAAGCAATATCGAGCAGATGGAAGAAGAGGTTTTTGTTCCACTTCATCGTCGTCCTGGCACACTTAACACTGGAAATCATGGAGTCAGACTGCTCCACATGCCTCATATTGATATTTAGTCAAGGACTGACTCCGGTTTCCAGATATGGCACCTCCTCTTGCTGCGGTAATCCACAGTGTCTGTGCGGTGCATCAAGGGGCTGTGAACCGTGGACATGAGGCAAACTTCTCTGTAATGATTCAGTACTGTTGCAAGGATGTTGTTTGCCTTGAAGAAGACAATCTCATTCTTGTCCAATTTCCGCCCAACTTTGACCATGTTCCGACAGCTTACCTTGACGATGCCACAGACTCCAGTGTTATGCAGGTGTAGATAGCGAGCGAGAAGGGGGATACTACTGTACCAGTTATCCAGGTACAGTACGTGACCATGATGAAGGTACTCTTCTATCATTGTCTTTACCAAGGCCCCAGAGAGTCCAATATCCGGTCTTCAGTTATGTCTGTCTGTGTACCAGTGTACAAGACTATGCCTTGCACGTAACCAGCCCTACAGTCACACATAACAAAGATCTTGAAACCAAAACGGTGTCTCTTGCTGGGTATGTACATCGAAAAGAAATATTGCCTCTCCACAACACGAGACTCTTGTCTATGACAAGGTCTCAATAAGGAAAGAAGGATGAGCAGAACGTTTCACGTAGGTGATCAAATGCCAGACTAATTCTCCTCATTCTATCTGTGTCATTTTCATTTGCAGGATCATCGGCATCGTAAAAGTGGAGGAGGCTGAGAATTTGCTGGAATCTATTACGGCTCATTACCCTGCCAAAGAAAGGTGTGTACCCAGTAGGCCGGAATTTGTCTTTTCCGTACAATACCCATCAAGAGAACTAATGCTAAAAATATTAACATCTCTGCTAGGGAAACAGGGTAAACAAAGAGGAGGGAGTGCCTGCTTCTCGTGCCCTTGCGTTCACTCTCACAGTGCTCCCTACCTGCAAATCGGTCTGTTTGCTCTACTATGTGCCCCACAAATTCCTCCCCAAAGAACAGGTGGAAGAAATCCATCCTGGTGGAGCGTGGGTGAATTCCCGGAGCAGTGCAGCCAGACCGCCACTCCTCCGTGAAGGGGTGAATGGTGGGAGTAAAATCACTCCCATCTTCCCAGTCCCATCTCACATTGGCATCGCCCCCATCATCTCCATCGTTGCCTTCGTCGGGGTGGGGAGGAGATGCTGGTGGGGGAGGTTAGGGAGGTGGAGAGTGGCGGGCTTCCCCACTCGCATTCCTCTACCCTCGGCCTTTTTCCTTCCCCTTTCAGCCTTGTGAAACATCACGGGGCTGTGGGGAGAAAGTGCGGGAATATTCGGGAGCGTAAGACGTGCTGGAGAGGGGCTCATCCTCGCCTCCCCGGTCCCTCACTGCACCACGTGAGCGCGATGACTCATTCCCGCCACTTTTCCTTTCAGTAAAAACTCCCGCCACGACACTTTCCCCTTCACTTTCCCCTTCACTTTGCACGCCTGCCATGCCACTTCCGCCCTCCCCGTACAAAACACCAGGCCTATACCTTATTTTTTGTCGTGCTGGCCCCTCAGGTCCTTGATGTGTAATGTGTTCACGGCTGGACCACGTGGCAGCACGTCCCACTGCTCCATCCTCGTCCTCGTCCTCACTATCGTCCTCCATTTCTCGTAGGGGCTGGAAAGAGGTGTGTGCACGTTGTTTGGGTGCAGGCTGGCCCTCTCTAGCAGCATGATACATAATGCAGCGGCGCTTCCTCGGGTACAGGACCTCCTCATCACTGCTACCACTCTCCTCCTCTGGCTGCATGTAATCTTTATCCACCACATAACCACTGAGTGGCAAATCACTATCGCCTGTGAAGGCGTCCAGGGCAGCTTGAATTTCCACCTCAAAGACCTCGTTTCGCCATGTCTGACCTCGGTCACTGCTTACAAGTGAGTGACTGAGACAAGGCTGCACGCAGGTCGTGCGGGGTCGCCGAGTGTCCCCGCCTGGTGGCAGGTAGGGGAAGGTCTCCTGCGTCTATGTACCAAAAATCAAGCATGAGATTTGAAAATTGCACAAAGTACGGACCTTGCAATTATGTAACGTATGGGTACATCGTCGGGTGTCACCGTGACAAAACGTTGCGACGTACCCATACATCGTCGGGACGCCGAGGGTTAAGTAACATTTTTGGTAACCGGAGGCAGATTGCACCCGTTATTTATGAAATCTTTAAATCAGAACATTTTGGGCACATAGTTAAAAATGTTGCACTGTAATGCACCGTTTTGGTTAATCTGAGGGTACAAATAGACAGACAGATAAACAGAATGGAAATTTTAGTAGTATATAGATAATACTAATACCAAATTAGCCTCCATACAGTCACATTACTTGCAGCCCGATAACCACAACAACTGTGTAAAATTAATTTTTTTTAACAATGATGAACAGGGGAAGGAAAAAAAAACATACGCTAGATTATAGGTGTACTCTGTTCATGGAAAAAAAAAATCTGTTACAGATGGACTTAATGTGTTGTAGGTTAAAGTTTGGGGCAAGAGTAATCTTGGGGAGCGAGTTCCAAAGAGACGCATTTCTGTGGATAAATGAACTCTGATAGGCAAAAGTTCTGCAATATGGCACAGTGACATGAGCAAGTCATGAGCGCTACCAGGTGCCCGTGTAGGAAGAGGAAGGTGTCGAGTGGTGTCACAAAGAATGCAACTTCGTCTGAGCATTTGCCTAAACGTATCTGTAGAATAATGCAAGGAAGGCAACATTCCGTCTTACATGTGGGGGGAGGGGGATAGTTCGTTTGTAATTGCTGGCTTATTAACTATTGTTACAGCTCTGTTCTGAATTTTGTCCAGTTGTGTTAGTGCAACCTCTCCGCATCCACTCCAGAAGGGTGAATAATACTAAGCTAAGAGCACACATGACTCTTGAAAGTTACAGCCAGCTGCTCGTCATTGAACAGGATACGGATTCTGTACGATAATCCAAGTTTCTTTGAGGCGATTTTTACAATGATCTAACCTGAGAGGTCCATCCGAGGGTAGCCTATTTTTAAGCGAAACACCGATAATATTTTTAGAGATTGGAATACTGGCTGCATTGAAAACAAAACCAGTGTAGGAATCAGGAAACTCTTGTCTATTAGTAGACTGGATATATTTGGTCTTTCTGGCCTTAGATGAAATAATGTTATTTTACACTCACTCCGTGATCTTGGACAAGTCTTGGTATAAGAAGACTGCTGTGCTGAGCTGGGAGTCGGATTATTAAACTTAATGAATGGGATTATGGGTGACAGACAAGAGATCATTAATATGAATGAGAAACAGGGTTAAAGCCAGGTCTTATACGTAACTGAGTGGATATTGGAATAAACATCATGTACCTTGCCTCTTATTTTTCTGTTGCTGAGTAAGAGAAACTCAGTGGAACAAGAGATAACAGACTGTAGCAAGGGAGTTTGGACTGCAGGGAACTCTGCCACTCTCTGCCAAAAGTTTTAAAAATATCATGGGCTACTTCATGTTGGACAACTGACTGATAGATGATGTGAGTAAAGAGGCTGAGTATACTGACAGTGGATCTTTCGTGATGAAAACCATACTGTCTGTCACTGATTATGCTGTTGGAATCAATACAACAACAGCAACAACAACAAAAACACTGGCGGCGCCATTGCCAAGGTCATATGGCGCCGGACATAAAGGTAAAAAATGCTAAAAGAAAATAAGAGCAGTCAATGATCAATTAGCCAAGTAAAAATATAAACAAAAAACACAAAATGATTCTAAAATCACTAAAACACCGAAAATAAGTACTAAAGTACTCAATCTTATGAGGCAGTCCAGTTGCCACCGAAAAGCTGAGGGTTCCCTCTCCCATTTAGCAGCCCCCCCCCCCCCCCCCCGACCACAGGTGAAAGACTGTACGACCCATCACCCGCCTGAGGATTAGAGGTGCAAATCTCTAAGACTGGGGCACTCTACCAGCAAGTGCCGAACAGTCAGCAGGACCAAGCAATCGTCACAGAATGGAGTGGGAGCGCCCATTATTAAAAATACATGAGAAAACCAGGTATTTCCAATTCTCAACTGGCATAAAGCAGCCACCCACCAGAGAGACAAGCGTTGGTAAGTGAATGAGCCCACTTCTCCACATTTTACATGCATCCTGTTACATCTCACCTCATCCCAGTGTTCTTGCCAACAACGCCGAATCTGTTTAGCAATAAAAGGGTAAAAATCAAACGCAGGCAAACGATATAGAGGAGGATGGTATCCCACAGATGCAAGAGCGGGAACATCAGCAAATAAGTCCGGTTATTCTTGGATACCCTCACATAGGTAGGAACCAACAAAAGTCCACATGATGGCCATGTCGGCCAAGGAAAAAGAACCATTCTAAAATTGATAAAACCAGTGGATGGGATGAATTAATGGACTGTAGTGCAGTCAGCGTACTGGAGCAGCCATGAAAAGTAAAAAAAAAAAAAAAAAACTAAGGAAGAGTAAAAATGATTTGGAGAGCACAAAAATCGCAGTCAGTTTTGTTGTATATACTGAAGGAATACCAGGGAGGCTATTGCTCTGACTAAAGCAAGGGAAGACGACACCAAAGCCTTAGATCCGTCAGTATACAGGGACAGAGCCCTGATGACTAGAGACATGTTCTAAAAAGTGAGGGAAGGACACCTGAGAGAGAAGTGAGTTCCTTCAGAAGTGCCGTAATTTTAAGTGTAACATAAGTGTAGTATAATTTGTTATTACTTAGCATTATAAGCGTACTCTTAAGTTCGAATATTATCATAAATTTAATCTGCACTGTGCAATATGTAGCCGTTCAGTCATATATTTAATGTTAATCTTAATTAATATTCATAGTGTGAGTGTTCTTCTACTATTGATAATGCTAAGTCGAGCATTTGTATGAATATGATTAATGTTTATACATATGGATCAGCCGATTTCCCAGCGAACATGCATAGCCGTGTAAGCTCTAGCAAGAGTTAATAATCGCGAATATCTTCTTTCGTACTCTAATCCAGAAATTTGTATGTCAGTGTCAATAGTATTCCCCTTCTGAACTCTGTAGTGGTGAACTAAAAGTTATCTAGGTACTCATTGCTGATGATAGTCATTTGTAAGCATGGAATTTGCATTATTACTCTCATGTTGTCAGTCACGTAGGCCCAGTAACCATGGCATGGTGATAAGTTGTTCAAATTCTCATTTGTCTCGGCTTCGGTGTAATTAAAGTCCCTGTAAGCTTATTTCAAACATTTTAAACATCATAAGTCACTTTTCTCATTAGCCTACGTCGAGTACAGACGTATTTTTCATATTCTTTAAAGATCTGGGAGAGACATTGATACTGTAATTAATCAGTTAAAGGTCTAGCCGATTCCCGAATACTGTGATACAAGGTTATAAAAGACTGGGAGCATTATACAGCATCACTGCCGCTCCATTCTTCTGCTGTTGCAGACTGCGAGTACCTGAAGCCGGCTGACTTGAGTCTAACTGTCTAATGCCCGTTTTACACTGAATCCCCCCCCCCCTTGGTTCACATAATCCTAATGAATATCAGCTGGTCCATTTAAATTAATCCATCCATTTGTTATACTGTCTTTTGAATTCCCGCAGTCCATCTGTGACCACGAGATTATTTA
The DNA here is from genome assembly GCA_018397915.1 of Birgus latro. NCBI lineage: Eukaryota > Metazoa > Arthropoda > Malacostraca > Decapoda > Coenobitidae > Birgus > Birgus latro. Next base: position 27,914 of record JAGKTI010007794.1, on the reverse strand, counting down.
CGTGTACCTGTATCTTTTGAATTCCCGCAGAGGCCAACTGTGACCACGGGATTATTATTGTCACGTGTATCTGTGTCTTTTGAATTCCCGCAAAATGCAACTGTGACCACGGGATTACCGTATTCACGTGTATTAGTATCATTTTGAGTGTTTATGCAGTTGTGAAGATTACGATGTTCACGTGTATTTGTATCTTTTGCATTCCCGCTGAGTCCATCTGTGACCACGGGATTATCGTATTCACATTTATCAATACCATTATGAGTGTTAATTCAGTTTGTAAAGGTTCATATTCATGCATACCTGTTTCTTTTGAATATTAAATTTGTTGTAAAGATTCATATTCTCAGAGTTATAGATTCTGGTTATACTTCGTCTGCTTAGTGTCATTCTCAGCTCAAAGAGTAATTTTATTTTCAGTTCTTGTTCATTTCTAGTTCGAAGAGTAATCTGTTTTTTTCCTTATTGTTTAGCTGTTTTTTTTTTTAATTTTTGTTCTTATTACTTAGTAAATCTTAGGTTAAGTCACTTTGAGTTTGAATTATACCATCCTCTAAGGAGTAGTATTCGTGAGATTGAGTGGCCTACAAGGGGTACTAATATCTCCTTGCTCACGCCCAGTAAATAAGATCACGCTACCCTATTTGACAATAAGATCATGCTACCCCTTTTCCTATATTCTCTATTGTCTGATCATCAGAGTGGTGGCAGCATAATCTCTAAGCCTCTAGTTGTTACACTGCTGACACTAAAATTTCTGGTCATTATGGTGACACCAATAATCTGGTGTTACACTAGTGGCTATGACAAAAATCTTTTCATTTCCCTGGTGGAATAAATCCCCAGCATTATGCTGGGTGGTGGCAGCAAAATTTTTGTATTACACTGGTGACAGCGGTGGTAGCTAATCTTTCTTATTACACCGGTGACTAAAAATTCACATCATTACATGGGTGACAAATTTCTGAGCCCTACACTGGTGGTAGCGCTGGGATAAGATATTGTTGTGGGGATAAGATATTGTTGTGGGATGAGATTTTGTTGTGTGATGTTGTTACAGTTAATGAATGAATCGAGGTAGAATCCCTCGGTAACAGTACACTGGAAGTCCACTTAATCTCGCGATGTTTGGAGGACAAACAAAATTATTCTTCACTGATAATAGAATGAATATCGACATGGAAATGAAACTTATGTATTTTGTGGTTTGGTCTAATGAAAGGAGTAAGGTGGAAGATAAGTTGTTAACGGAAATTAGGGGTCACATGTCAAGGTGAGCAGAGTGAGACAATAAAGAAATAAGAGTTAACTCCCTCCCTTAACACCAAGATAGTATGAAAATTCAAATTAAAGAGGAGGAGGAACCACCTAGATTTACTCAGTGAACGATTTAGACGAGTTAGAAGCTCAAGGGTTCCCGATGAATCCATCCTATCCTCCATCTCCTAACCCTCATCCAACTGTGAGAGCGATCTCACAAAGCCTCGTGATATTCCGATTCTGGGACTGCGCCAGTTATAGGGTATCGATGCAGCAGCACGGCTCGAAATGTTTTTTGAATTAGTTGAACAATGTGATTCGGATGATGTGATGCACATGCAGACTGCGAAATGTAGAGTAAGCCCTGAACTTGTCATTTTCATTCATAACACCAGACAAAGCTCGAGTAGTCTCATGGTCAGCACTTAAGGAATTTCGTTGAACGGAGTTCGCCATCGAAGTCAGTATTGATCGGGCTTGGCAGGAATTAGAATCAATGTGTTATGACTGGATAGAATCACCCCAGGCTTTCACACACCGTTTCATCTGCCACCATGTGGTGATAAAGCATAAATTCCCTCACGAAAAGTTCCCCAACCGCGACAAAGCAATCAAACGGAAGCTGTGGTATGGCTTACCTTTCTCATCACGAGAAATCGAGGAATTCCTAGACAACGAGTACTCATTAAAGAAGTTCCTAGATAAAGTAGAACATGAACGTCAATTGATGGATTGAGTCAGACCCCCTTGTGTCAATGTAGTACCTGCCGAGAATTATGTCAAGGGAAGAATAAAAATCCGGGTCCGTGAGCTCAAATCTAAACTAGCGCGAGTGAATAAAAGACTGAAGAACTATATTACAGGCATAATCTTAACCCGAGGCGTCCCGTCGACGTATGGGTACGTCGCAACGTTTTGTCACCTAGACCCATCAACGTACGGGTACGTTACGCAATTGCAAGGGCCATAATTTGCACAATTTTCAAGTTTCATGGGTGATTTTTGGTAGGCATATGTGGGAGACCTTCCTCTATCTGCTGTCAGGTGGGAATACTGCCTGGCCCCACCTGACCCCCCCCCCCTTCCCTCTCTCCCCACACTCGGCAATTCACCTGTTAGCAGTGACATGGCCAGTAAAGACATGTTGCCCCACGGTCTCTCCAATGACGAAATTCATGGTGAAAGTGATTCCTGAGGTAGAGGACAAAGAAATAAAGAAGCTAGAGCAAGAAACAAACAGAAGTGATGAGGTGGTAAAGTCGAAAAGGAAGGTGCCATATTTGGATGTGTTTTGTGACTGAACAATGCTTCCATTGCCTATATAAATGTGTGAACACCAATATAGTCTTGTACTACCGTAAATTCGTACCAAATGAAAAAATAAATACGTAATTTAAAGTGGGTTGAATTAGTTAACCCTTCCATAGTTCGTTTTCTCTAGCCAGGTACCCTGAGAAAGAGGGAAAATGTAAGGCTGACTCATCACCTGTAGCACCATTTATAGCCTCAGGATGGCGATTTCTCTAAGGAATCCTGATGGTGCCTCACCAAAAGCGAAAGTTTCAGCCCCCCCCCAGCAAAAAAAAAACGAAAATGCTCGGGACTGGGGGGTATCGGAGGTGGGAAATCGGTCGGGACGTGACGGGTTAATGTTGATGTATATGAATATGTCAAAAAATGTGTATCTTGTCAGAGACTGAAACAAGACACTGGACTGCAGCAGCAGTGGAAGGAATTGCCTCCAGTGAATAAGCCGCTGGAGAGGATTGGGATAGATCTTACTGATATGATTGCTGGAGTCGAGTGTTACCTTTATGTTCTTACAGTAGTGGACCATTATAGCCGATTTGTTAGGTTTTTCCCTCTCACGACAAAACAGTCCACACACATCACAGACAAACTTGGGCAGTATGTGGAAGACTATGGCACACCTCGCAGTATCATACTGCTTGACGGGGCGAGTTCACCAGCAGGGACTTTCAGCGGTTCTGCCAGCGACACCAAATCACCCTCTACTACACGACCCCTTATCATCCGCAAGGGAACGGGATCACCGAGCAGATGCATCAGACCTTGAATTTGGTCCTTTCCGCCTCATGTCAGGGCCACCCTCTTCGCTGACCCCAATTGCCCCAGCCATGTCTGATTGCAATGAATCAGGCAGTCCAAACATCCACAGGACAGCAACCCTACTTCACCTTCTTCACAAACTGTCAGTCTTGGAACAGAGAAGGCTAACATAACAGACCGGACCCTGTAACAAAAGGATTTAGGGAAGCTAGGACGAGTGTCATAAACAGAGGATCGGTAATTCTGGAAGTTCATGACACAAAGCACTGAGTCCAGGAGGTGGTGAAGAGGATACCAACACCATAACTGGTGATGTAAATATAAAGGGTGGGCATCAGCATCCAACCTGAATGCCCCAGTTGCCAGATTTAAGCCAGTATGATGCACTGAATCTAACATCCGGAGACAGGCATCTATAGAATAGGAGTAGGTCTCACAGACACTTTCCAGATTAAAAAGAATAAGGGACTCCTGCATGAGGAGGAGGGTCTGACAGTCAACACCCCAAAAGGTTTGAGCCGAAACCCTCAGAAGACTCAAGGCCGCACTACAAGCTGCTTTAACATAATGAATATAAGGAATCCAAGTCAGTCGTCTGTCAGTTATAAGACCCAGAAACTAGTCTGTTCTACACAGGATATTCTCCAACAATAGAGATACAAGTCTGGGTCTGGATAAACCCCCCCAAAACGGCCAAAAATCATAGCCACTATCTTTGTATAAGACAAACAGAAACCACGAGACTCGGCCCACATACAAATTCTATTAAAAGCCAACTTCAACTCCGTCTCTGGCAGAGACATTTTAGACGCAGTGATAGGAATTCAAAGTTCATCTATGTATAGTGAGCCAAGTGCACCAAATGCAAGTACGTTGATTGCACTGTTGATGGTTGCAGCAAAGAGAGTAACATTAAGGATATTCCTCTGCCGTACCTCTTCTCCAAGTGCACAGACATTAGAAACCCCTTCTTCAAGTGCACAGACACTAGAAAACACTTCCTCCACTCAGACCTCTAAAAAAATGTTTGATAAAAGCTGCTGAATAAAAACAGGCAGTCACTCACGAAGACCAAATTCATGAAGAGAAAGTAAAATGCCATGATGCCAGGTAGAGCCGTATGCCTTCTCCAGCTCGAAGACCGTGTCCTGATGCTGGATGGTGGAGAAAGCCTCACGGACCGAAGTTTCCAAGGACAGTAAGGCATCAGATGTAGATCGCATTTTACGAAAAAAACATATTGCACAGGGAATAATAAGTCACCTTTCTCCAAAAATCACACAATCCAGTCATTGACCATCATTTGCAAGACCTTACACATATAGCAAGTCAGAGAAATGGGCCGATAACTCGTTGCCTGTAGGTGGTCCTAACCTGGCTTGGGGATGGTGATAGCTACAAGAATATCCAAACAAGCCAGAACTCACCAGTACACCAGATCTTATTAAACAGTGGCAGCAAAAATGAAAGGGACCCATTAGACAGGCGATGTAAAAAGGCATAAGGAATATCATCAAAGCCAGGTGAGGAATCATGGCACTTGCACAGAGACACCTGGAATTCAGAAATAGAAAAGGGGACAAGGGGACATTTTAATACAATCCTCCTGAAGAGGCAAAACAGGCCACGAAATTCTAGGCATCAACGGTGGTAATGCGAAGGCGAATCGGTATCCTTCTGTGATACACTGGCAAAATGATCGGCAAGCAAATCTGCAACAGCAAAAGAAATAAGCCACAGTTCCACCCACAGCAGATAAAAGAGGAAGGGAAGCGAACAGTAAACCTGACTCATATGAGCTCATGCCCTCCGACATGCCACTAAATGCTAATGATCCCCATTGTGGGGACGAAGTCGAGAGAAGGTGACTCATTTGGCCCTAGCTGCGGAACTGAACTCAGGGTTCCATGGAACCAGATGCTTAGGAACCTGACCCCTCGTTCTTGCAATAGTTAAGAGGGGTGCTATGTACAACACTCCAGTGAAATATGACACAACCTCAGCAATACAGCCCAAATCATTGACAATATGGACAGTGGAACTTGAAATTCAATGAAAAGTGGCTTGCTAGCCTAATCCAGAGTCCAGCGAGGAAAACGAGGCTGAGGACCACCCTCAGTGACAGTTAAAAGTAATGGGATATGGTCACAGTCATACAGGTCTGGCAACACATATCAGTTAAAATCTAAACCAGCATCTGTCGAGTACAGTGCCAAATCAATAGCAATCCCAGTCTTGTTTTGGAAATACGTTACGTCATTGGAATTTTAAAAAGCCTACTCCTCATCCTCCACTAATGAAGTCACCATAACACCCCGAGGGTTGGCCTCAGTGTCACCCCCCCAGTGTATGATGACTATTCGTTTCTCCTAGTAAAAGAAAGGGAAAACGAAGGCCATGAAGAAGGTGTTCCAGATCCGCTCTTTCAGCAATAGCACTGGAGTGAAGAAAGAGAATGAAAACTGGAAACTGACAGTGCAAAACCACCTGGATAGTAACAGCCTGCCGGGAAGTGGAAAGGCCCAAATGAGTAAATGGAACACGATGGCGAAGGAAGTTACAACCTCCATAAAACCTTGACCTGTGACAGCATCAGAATAAAATGCATGATAACCAGGAGGACCAGAAGGAACAGCATCACCAACCATGGTCTCCTGGATGCACATCCATATAGAAGAAAACAGTGCAACAGAATGATACATTTCCTCCCAGCTGGCATGTAAACCCAAACAATTCCACTGAATGAAAGCACCTGTAGTGGAGGGAGGATCAGGATAAGATGCTGGACTGTACAGCTCCTGACAAACGAGGATGTTTGGACTGATGCTTAGGAGAGCCAAAGAGACTGCCCAGCACCAGAAAGTCACACCCTATTCCAAACAGCTGAAGGCAAACATGAGGACAAGGAAGAACAAAGTTTTAAAACACTCCTCCTTTAAGACAGGTTGCTTGAAAGGTGGTTATAATGCCGTCCCAGGTGAAGTAGGGTGGCCAATGTGGCCAGAAGAAGCTCCAGAAGAAGATGTAAAGTCCACATGACCAGAAGCCTGTGAGGGTGATATCCTATGGAGCAGAACTGAAGCACCAATTACTGTGCAACACCATCTGCAGGTGGAGACCAGACCATAGGCAAACCATCAACTACAACCTGCACCTGGCTAGACACCCCGGCAACCAGGGCAGAGGGAACAGCACAGAGATCAACACAAACTTCCACAACAGAGACCTTAGGTAGACGGTTTTCAGCCTAAGATGACTCTGAAAAACCAAGGTAACGTTTGCTAGGTACAGATGGATCTTTGGGCATGCTGGATATTATGCAGAACAAGGAGACACGTCAATGTGGACATCCGTCACCACCACGGAAGTGAGCAAGCCCTCACCCACCATAGTCGTGGCAGAAAGTCATGTAGAGGCTTTGTAGAGCTTGTAGTAAGTTTTGTAGGACTCGAATTCATATATTGTACTCGCAGACGAACTGTAATTATCCGTGAGTAGATATGTAAGGATAATCTTAGTTCCCTCTGTCATGCAATGACAGGAGAAGTGAAAGATGAGTTTGGGACAGTTGCATATTTATTCTCTTGAAAAGATTAACTCTGAGTCTTGCTCGCTAACTCTCAGCCTGGCCCATTGCCTCCCACCGAGCTCCTTACTCTGTCTAGACCACCTCTCACTCCTGTCTCTGTCTCTTGTCTGCCTCCTAAATCCTTATCTCTTGTATAGCAGAGCTGTGTCACGTATACCACACTGTCGTCTTATCTTCTAGAAGCCTGTGTGTCTGTGTGTATGTAGCGCTTCCAGTCACACCTTGCAGTCTGGCATTGTTACTGAGAGGGAATGCTAACATCATTTCCTAGGTATGAACCTGGCTCAACCTCTAGATTACCTATATATGCTAGCAGGTATTAAGTATTGTATTATGATATTTTTAGAGTCCTGATATCGCTCGGTCACGCCCTGCTGGCGAACCTACGACAGTATGTAGAAATTACACATTCTAATTTATTTACATATAGTATTCGTTATAATACTGTAGAGACTTAACACAATGTAAATATATTGTATGTATAATGAAGTAAATACACTAGTAAAACTGAATACAGAATATTGTATAACATATTGTACTAATATACTGGCACAGATGTGTATGTATAATGGACGTATGCATATGTTTATGCAATGGCAATATTACTAAGTCATTACATCATATGAATATATACGTTACTACTAGCTGTTATGTACTAAAATTGAACATTGGATAACATATTGTAGTGACAGAGTAGCACAAATGTGGATGTACAACAGACATACTCATATATACTTATACATTGGTAAAATTGCTAGGTCATTACATTACATATGGTATTATGCCTATAGTAATGCCTGATATTATACTCAGCTTGTATGATGAGTAAGTGAAATACATAATTCTGGTAACACGGAATCGTAGGAGAATTGTAGTTACATTGTATGAATGTAATTGTTACACATTTGTAGTAACAGAATTGTAGGAATGCTGTCGTTTGTAGTTACACTAGTGTAGTAATATTGTAGTTAATTGTAGTAACTGCAGTAATATTGTAGGAATTGCAGTAATTGCAATTATATTGTAGTATCTGCAGTAATATCATAGGAATTGTAGTAATTGCAGTAATACTGAAGTAACTGCAGCAATATTCTACAGTTATATTGCATGTTACATTGTAAGTTGCGACATAAATGTGAGCGTGTGATGTAATTACATAATAGTAATACAATAACATGGTACAGCAATCAGTTGTATTATGAATCAGTCATATAACACTTGGTGTAGTAATATTACACAACATGTATTATAAGTCCCCTCATTGTTGCGGTCGATGATAGTGATGATGTGCATTACCACTGGTTCTTGGAGAACAATAGCTTTACTCGTTGTTCCACTTATAGCAGTTCATACATATACATATATATATAGTAACAGTTGCACCTACTTTTGTTTGTTATGCGATCTTAATTTATTTTTGCATTAATTTGTTTTCATTTGTGTTCGGTTTTTCGGTGGTGTCCGAGGTTGCATAATTGCTGGCCAATCGTTGGGACTCATTTTAACCCACCGAGCCCCATCGACGTACGCTGTACGTTGCAACTTTTTTCTGCGGACAGACCCAACGACGTACACCGTATGTCACGCAATTCCAAGGCCCATTGTGTGCACATTTTCCAACATTCGCGGGTGATTTTTGGTAGGCATATGTGGGAGACCTTCCTCTACCTGCTGTCAAGCGGGGATACTGACTGGCCCCTCCTAACCCCCCTTCCCCCCTCCCCCCACTGGGCAATTCACCTGTTAGCAGTAAGCTGGCCAGTAAAGGTATGTTGCCCCACGGTCTCTCTAATGACGAAATTCACGGTGAAAGTGATTCCTGAGGTGGAGGACAAAGAAACAAAGAAGCTAGAGGTAGAAACAAACAGAAGTGATGAAGTGGTAATGTCGTAAAGGAAGGTGCAATATTCTGGGGTTTTGAGTAAGTGAACAATGCTTATAAACGCTTGTATTATTGTGTGAAAACCATTTTAGACTTTTACTACACATAAATTCGTACCAAATAAATGAAATAAATACATAATTTAAAGTGGCTTGAATTAATCAACCCTTCAGTAGTTCGTTTTCTTAGCCAGGTACCCTGAAAAAGAAGGAAAACATAAGGTTTCCTGTATCAAAAGTTTTTTACCTCAGGATCGCGATTTCACTATGATTTTCCGATGTTTCTCACCAAAAGCGAAGGTTTCAGCCAAAAAACAAAAAGTCGAAAATCGGTCGGGATCTGGGGGTAGGCTGGGTAAAAACCGGTCGGGATTCGGCGGGTTAAAGGCTTTGTTAATGTATTGTCTTATGATATTATATAACCGCATTTTTTGTTATTTTACATAATAATGTATATACATTATATACAACATTAACTATATACACTTACTTGTTGTTTGTATCTATGTTGGACAGTGTATGTGTCAGCACTGTAGAAGACTTTATCCTCACAATTGTGTGAAAGAGGATGTTCAGTCTTACTAACGTCATTCGTGTTGGCCATTTTTTTTTCTTTTCCTAATTTTCCTTGTAATTTAATTTGTCTGGGCACACTAGATAGCTTTAATTTATAACTGTTAATACTTTTCTTTTACTCGTTCACTGGATTTATATGATGATATATTTTATTTATCACTTGCAGATTGGTTGTTGCTTTGTTCTAATTATGAAACACATATGTATGTGCCAAATGTATAAATGGTAACAATCTTTGGCAATAAATGAATGCTATAATAAGTGCATGGATATATACAGTATATCCTTGTTATTGTTGTTGCGAGTAATTAGTGACTGATTTATGTAGAGAACTGAAATAGGTATAAGCACATAAGTTGTAATTATAAATTATGTTTTATATGTTGTGCAAAATGTTTTGTCTATCGCTGTGTATTGTATAAATGAATTAACTATTCACACCGAATTTTACCGTGGTGGGAATGGTGTTAGAGGTGGTGTAGGTGGTGACAGCATTGTCAGACACAGGTTGATTGACGTGTTGTGCTGCGTTCTCGTCTTGGCCCCGTCACCCCTATATCAGCGTGGTGGTGATGGAGACGGAGGGTGCTTGGAGAGAAGGGTGGGGTCAGGTGGGGGTTTGTGAGTTGTGGGTTGTGAGTCTTCTCATTCTCTGTTTGCTTGTTCCATAGAAACCGTTGATGGTTGTAGTTCGTTGGTTCGTCGTAGAAGTTGGAAAACTGTATCAGTATTTTGTCAAACCACTGCCAGGGCGTTGTGTGGCTCAACTTGTAGTATTGTTTGTTTTCTACTGTATCTTGATAATGTAGACTCAACTATAGACTCATAGACGTGGTTCGTATGTTCTTTGCCACCATCTTTTGTAGAAGGTTTGTAGAGCTTGTAAGTTTTGTAGGACTCGTATAAGTATACTGTACTCACAGAAGAACTGTAATTATCCGTGAGTATACATGTAAGTAGATAATCTTAGTTTCCTTTGTCATGCAATGAAAGCAGAACGGAAAGATGAGTTTGGGGTTGTTGCATATTTATTCTCTTCAAAAGATTAACTCTGAGTCTTGCTCGCTACCTCTCAGCCTGCCCCATTATCTCCCACCGAGTTCCTCACTCTGTCTAGACCACCTCTCACTCGTGTCTCTGTCTCTCGTCTGCCTCCTAAATCATTCTCTCTTGTATAGGAGAGCTGTGTCACGTGGACCACACTGTCGTCGAATCTTCTAGAAGCCTCTGTGTCTGTGTGTATGTAGCACTTCCGGTCACACGTTGCAGTCTGGCGTTCTTACTGAGATGGAATGCTAATATCATTTCCTAGGCATGAACCTGGCTCAACCTCTAGATTACCAATATATGCTAGCAGCTATTATGTATTGTAGTACGATATTTTTAGAGCCCTGACAGTCGTAGTAGATGGTGGGTGAACACTAATCTCACATGCAGTACTATCCCTGGGGAGAATATCCAGCAAATCACCAGATGGAGAGGTGGGCAATGGAATGGGTCGAGGCAACTTCTGAGACACAAGGCAGCACACAGGTATTCAAGAAAGAACAGCAGCATAAGTAACTCCAGACTGGGAGAAGCGAGTCAGGGCTCTCATTTTTGCTTCAGGAAATGAAACTTTCTCATGTGTACAAATGAACAAAATCTTCATCTCCAGGCAGTAGTGTGCATAGTTTCTAGACGATACTGCATGAGGACCCCAACAATGATGGTATTTAAGGTGTCCTGGACTGACTTGGTCGCCAAAGGAGACACAGACACCAGGAAGGCCAGGCTGTGCATGGCGGCAAAAGTGGCTAACGTGTCCATGACACTGACAGTGGAAATATTGCTTTAGGGATGGCACATATGGCTTCCCAGGGAGTGACAGCCAAGGATGTTTCACAGATATAGGCAATGCTAACTTGACAAATATCAGGAACAAAGTTGGGGTCGGGGGTAAAATACCATCTATTCTCTTCTGCAGGCGCTCAACAGTCACGTCACCGGAATATTACAGTTCCTCCAACAACCGTGTCTCTAACTATTGGAAGACGTCACAGGAGAATATGACACCTATACATCAGTAAATGCTTCCATGATAAGCAAAAGTAACATCGGCACCTGAAACGGTGGTCAGAGCCAGTAATCGGGAGCTCTCTTCTGGGGAGAACACTTTAACATGGATGGTTCTCTCCCCTTGGGAAGAGATATAGGTTCCCTACCACAGACAGAAACAATGGACGGTGCGTGTAAAGAACGTCAATATTTAATATTCACCCCCCTCACAGAGGATTTCAGTACCAAATATTTTGCATACAAAGCAGATCCTCTTTCATTCAAGACTGACCTCAAAACCATACCAGACCAGCTGGATGCAGGTGCAAAGGTTAGTCCTTTGGAGCCTGGTAAGGCTCCAGAGTAGCAATAAGAGATGGAGCATCTGAATGGTCAGGGGAAAATGCATGGTCATCAAATGAATTCTTATTTACCATGGCCATATACATGAGAGGATGCTTCATCCCCTCACCCCTGCACCTACCACGGATCCCAACAGGGGGAGGTCGTATGCCTGAGATGACACTGCTTGCGACTTCTGAGGTAATGAGAGAGTATATGCAGGTAAACACTCGGGGGGGGCCTAGATAAAAGTGACTCCAGAATGGTGGGAGCCACTAGGCTCCCCAGTGCCCACTTGACTCAAGCTAAAAAGTGACCAGTTGATTGACCTGATCAGCCCAACCGGGCCCCCCATCTAGCCAGAATAGGAGACTGAAGAAGTGCGTTGCTAGCTGCGGGGTGCATTGTGCAGCATCGGTCAACCTCAAGGACTCCCGTTTCCCAGTATCACTGGACGCCATGCATGGCAATTACATGGGGAGCCAAAAAACCTGCCCAAGATATAAGATCGACAGAGAGGAGCAACACCACTAGTAGGCCTCCTCTACTAGTGATGGGAGGGCAGGGTGTTTGGTCTGCGAGGTCGAGAAATGCCAAAACCTGCAAAGGTATGCAGGCCTACGAAGTAGGTGGCATTGTCAACCACACTTCAAGTCTCGCCACTGCATTAATGCGACCCCCTCAGCAGGGTGTTCTCCTCGATGCATAACAGTAGGCGCCCACTTAGAAATAAATAGGGTTCTGGGTGAACCTTCCTTATTCTACAAAAATGTATAGCCATAATCTTGCTTCAATAAAAATGAAAACCACTAAGTTCTACCTACTTGGTAACCCTGTCCAGTGCAAGCTACAATCTCCTCTCAGCTACACACATATGGGTTCCAGCAAACCATATTGCTAGATCATCCACACAGAGGGAAGAAGACACCTCCCCAAGCAGGGAACCTGTTATTTTTTTATGCAAGGTAGAAAGAACCAAAGGCCATTTGCCCACATACTGTTCCTTCCAAGAAAAAACAAAAACAATATGAAAGATACCCAAATTCAAGATTCATTAAATTTCGAGATGCCTGGACACACTTCGTTTGAAAGACTGGAGATCATAGGAAGTAGGGAATACAGACAGTGGAAGACAGTTCCAGAGTTTGTCAGCTGCATAAATGAAGGACTGGGAGTAATAGTTAACTCTTGCATTAGAGAGTTGGACAGAAAAGGGGTGAGAGTTTGTTGCTAGATAGGTGCTATGGGCCAGTAGTAGAGGTGGAAGGATGCAAGCAGACAGCTCAGAGGAAGAGTGACCGTTGAAGCAGCTATAGAAAAGAGATAAAGATGCAACTGTACGGCAAAGAGACAGAGGTTGAAGGGAATCAGTATGAGAAGGAGAGTAAATAAGACGAAAAGCCTTTGATTCCACCCTACTGAGAAGAGCTACATGTGGGGAGTCTCCCCACAGATGAAAGGTGTACTCCACACAGGGGCGAATAAAACCAGTGTACTAAGTCAACAACTGTGCAGGGGTAAAGAAAGTTCGGAGTTGGCTTAAAGCACCTAATCTCTTGGAAGCAGATTTCACAAGAGATGTAATATGTTCTCTCCAAGATAAATCCCGAGTGAATGAAACACCATGCATGTTCAAGAATGATACAGGACTGAGATGGACATCATTAAACATTAGTGGGTAATCCTGTGGAAGATATTGTCAGGTTGATAGGTGTAAGAACTGATGCATTAAAAACAACGAGATTAATTTTACCCCAATCAGAGATACGAGCCAAGTCAGACATTAGTTGTGCCATAGCCTCATCCCTTGTTTGTTGAAGTAACTACTGAGATGGACGTTGGGAGAACCGAATGGAAAGGTGAAGGGTGGAATCATCAGCGTATGAGTGGATAGGATTAGATGTGCAACTTAGAAGGTCATTGATGGATAAAAGGACGAGAGTTGGTGATAGGACAGAGCCCTGAGGAACACCACTGTTGATAGATCTACGAGAAAAACGATGGCCGTCTACAACAGCGGCTATAGAACGACCAGAAAGGAAGCCAGAGATAAAGGCACAGATATAAGGATAGAAACCGTAAGAGGGAGGTTTGGAAATTAAAGATTTATGCCAGACTCGATCGAAAGCCTTTGACATGTCAAGTGCAATGGCAAAGCTTTCGCCAAAGTCCTGAAAGGAGGATGAGCAAAAGTCCGAAAGGTAGGTGAGAAGATCGCCAGTGGAGCGTCCCTGACGGAACCCATACTGACGATCAGAAAGAATGTTGTGACAGGAAAGATGCTTTAAGATTTTTCTGTTAAGAACTGACTCGAAAAATTTCGAGACACAGGATGTTAAAGCAATTGGACGATAGTTAGAAAGTTGGGAATGGTCACCCTTCTTTAAGGCTAGCTGAATGAGAGCAAACTTCCAGCAAGAAGGAACGGTACAAGTTGATAGACAAAGGCGAAAGAGTTTACCCAGGCAGGGTGTTAGAACAGAAGCACAGTTTCTGAGGACAACAGGAGGGACTCCAACAGACCCATATGTCTTGTTAGTATTGAGGCCAGTAATGGCAGAAAATACATCAGCTGAAGAAACTATAATATCAGCAATGAGGAAGTCAGAGGGAGGAAATGATGGAGGAATAGCACCAGAATCGTCTATGGTGGAATTGGAGGAGAAAGTCTGAGCAAAGAGATCTGCTTTATCAGTAGAAGAAATAGCTACAGAGATATCAGAGTAGAAACGAGGAGGGAAGGATGATGAGGTAAAGTTGTTAGAAAGGTTTTTGGCAAGGTGCCAGTAAGAGCAGGAAGAATTCGAGTTGGAGAGTTGGGAGCATTTAATACGGATGAAAATATTTTTAACAGAGTGAAGAACAGACATAGCACGATACCGAGCAGAAACATGAAAAAGAATGTGATTCAGGGGTGGATTGGCTCCGGTACCTTTTATAGGCCCTCTCCTTGTTGTGGACAGCATTAGAACACGCATGATTAAACCAAGGCTTTCTTGCATTAGTCAATGGATATGAGAAAGGAATTTATGCTTCCATGCCCGAAAGAATAACCTCCGTAATGCGCAAGGCACACTCAGATGGCTCCCGGCCAGTGAAGCAATAATCATTCCAAGGAAAATAAAAAAAGTACTGCCTGAGGGCCTCCCATTCCGCAGCTCCAAAGTGCCACAGGCGGCGTTTCTTTGCAGGGCCCACAGGCTGTACCAGAGCGATAGGAAAGGTTAAGGTAGTAAGGTTTTTATGGCAACAGCAAATAAAGGACCAGTGAGTACACTACCCTGTGGAACACACTTCTCCTGAAATCGAGGGACAGAGAATGACGAGCCCACACTGACTTGAAACTTGCGATTTGACAAGAAGTTGCTAAGGAATACCAACAGGTTGGCACGCATCCCCAAAAGTGTAAAGCTGAATGTTATGGTACCATGCTGTATTGATTCCATTCTAGATCAAAGGACACAGCCACAAGGTGTCCTCGAGATGCGAAAGCCCCACATATTGCTAAGTCAAGTCTTATAAAGATATCTGATGTACAGGCAATGACACAAGTATCTTCCTAAAGTTTGATGAAACGATAGCAGAAAATTCAAACCAACTGGGACAGGCATTATTTGAGACATAAATTTCGTTTTGTTACTCTTGCTTAGGAAAAACGAGGACTATACCCATCTATACCCATATCGTATTATAACTATATAATAAATCGAATAGCGAATCATATGGCAAAGGGCAAATCCTAAGAAATACCATCAAGTCCAGGAGCAGAGTCACTCTGCTGCTGGAGAGCAGCACACAGTTCACGGAGAGTAAGAAAGGCATTTTATGATTCTCCTCCGCTAGTCAAAAATGGAAATACCTAACCTTTTCCTCTTCATGGTGAAAACAGCTAAATGGCTAGGTGGGGTCTCATGAAGAAACATTATTAATGTGCTTTGCCGGGGTTGAAGCTACCTCAGAGTCGTTGGATACAGATGACCCCTGGATTTAAGGAATCAGGGGAGAAGGTGCATACTTGCCCTTTTTTTCTCTCATTTTCTTCCAGACCAGTGGTAAAGGAGTGGACGAGTGACATTCGAGGCATATGTTCCCCATAAGTTACAACTTGAGTTTTTCAGAACCCACCGAAAATAGGCATGAGCTTCATTAAACTGAATTTAATTAAAAAACTAACACCATTATTTCTTCTATATCTGCTACCATCAGATTCGTAGACACTCCTAGCCAAAGCACACTACTCCTTCTACCAAATCATAGGTCTCCTGTAAAACTTTCCAGACGTTTGAGGAATAGAGGAAAAACCAGCCTGATATACAGCAAATGTAAATGACTTTTTTTGCATCAAGACTCTGAAAGTTAGGAATACACTACTCAAAGCGACAGTGTTCTGCAAAGTCTGCCCAGTCAGGCTTATCCAGACACTGGCGAGGGATGCACTCCACTGGCACAGAGTTGCATGCCTTAATCACAATAAGGTAACGATCACTGCTGTGGGCATCTGAAAAAGTCTGACAGGAAAAGTCAGGAAAATTCCAATAAATATTCAGGGGAGGCCAATGTAAGATAAAGAACAGATAAATTATCACTTCGTACATGAAGATGTGTTGGGTCGCCAGCAGTTAGAAGAACCAGGTCTAAATCCTCAACCAAGAGTACCGAAGATCACCACGGGGGTTGCATACAGTATCACCCCATAAACCATGAAGAACATTAACCATGAAGAACATTTAGGTCACTTAGGAGAACAAATGGAGTAGCAAGTTGATGAATAAGGTGATCAAGACGGGTACAAA
This sequence comes from Birgus latro, assembly GCA_018397915.1. Classification (NCBI taxonomy): domain Eukaryota; kingdom Metazoa; phylum Arthropoda; class Malacostraca; order Decapoda; family Coenobitidae; genus Birgus; species Birgus latro. The sequence goes on along the minus strand of JAGKTI010007794.1, from coordinate 11,366 downwards.
GGGTGGTAAGTAATGGCTATAGATTATGCAGGTCGTCTCCAGGTTTTACTGAAAGGCTACAACCTGTAGGGGGGACTAAACAGAAGTGAATGGAATATCTGTACGAGTAGAAAGCTCTCTACTCTCTAGCAGCAGGAAGAGGCATGTCTACAACAATAGTTTTCTGAAGGCAGACACAGTAGGGGTTAAACTAGTATGGGAGCAGTTTAAGGTCCTCCCAATTGGTTCTAACACCCCTGCAGTTCAACTGCAGAGCAAAGTTAACTGGACTAGGCATAGCCAATTGCTTTAACCTCTTAGAGGTACGGGACTGCACAATTCCTAGCATGCGTGCAGGTTTGGACTGATGCTTAGAATGACTCATAGAAAAAGTCTGCCCAACACCCGGAACGTCCACATTGTGCCGACCATCTGAAAGCAAATGTGAGGAGGAAGAAGAAGAACGTTTTACAACACCCCTCTTCTGAGTAGGAAGAACAGGTTGCTTGGAAGGCAGCTTACAGGGCGGCATTCGTGAAGTAGGTAGTCCAGTGCCTCCAACAGAAGCCTTAGAAGTGGAGTCCACAGGACCAGAACCCTGTGATGTTAATATCCTATGTGGCGGAAATGAAGCACCAGCGATCTGTGCAACTCCATCCCAAAGTGGAAGCCAAACCACAAAAACGAAACGCCAACTTCACCCAGCACCTGGCTAGTCTCCAGAGATTCAGTGGTACGGGGAACAGCAGAGGTCCTCACAAGGTTACACAATGGTAAATTAAGGTGAATGGTCTTCTGGCTCTGAAGACTGAAGAACCATAGTGCTGCTTGCCATATAGAAACGGAACTTTGGACACACTTTATAAGGCAGGAAAAGGAGACATGTCAACGTGGACATCTGTGTCCAACAAGGAAGAGGGCAAAACCCTTAGCCAGTGATGTGGGGGCAGAAACAATCTGAGACAAGGGTGGGCAAACATCTATCTCACATGCAGTACTAGCCTGGGGCAATGAATTCGGCAAATAACAAGATGGAGATGTGGGAAATGGAATGGGTTGAGGCAAATTCTGAGACACAGGGTGGCAAACAGATGCTCCATAAAGGACAGAAACATAAGTAACCCTAGGCTGAAAGAAGCGAGTTTTGGCTTTCTGTTCTTCAGGAAATGAAATCTTCTCCATGTGTACCAGTGGACAAAACCTCCTCCAGGCAGTAGCTAGGAAAGATTTGAGAAGATACAGCATGGGGACCCAGACAGTGATGGCATTTAAGGGGCCCTAGACAGTCACCAGTATAGCTTGGTTCACCACAGGAGACATGACACCATGAAGGCCAGCCTTTGCAAGGCAACAGAAGCAGATAACGTGTCCATATCCTTGGCAGTGGAAACACTGCTTTGGGATTGGCATGAATGGCTTCACAGGAAGTAACAGCCAAATGAGTTTAACGGAAGTAGGAAAGCATAACTTGTCAAACGTCACGAACAAGGTCGGGGTTGCGGTCAGAATACATTCAATTTTCTTTTGAAAGTACTCAACAATCACTACATCAGAAGATCACAGTTCCTCCAACAGCCATGCCTCTGTGTATTGGAGGAGGTCATGGAAAAAATGACACCCTTACACTGGCTATAAGTAGCATGAGGAACATATGAAATTTCGTTACCAGAACCAGAGGTAAGGGCAAATAAACGGGAGCTCTCTTCTGGGGGTCACACCTTTGCAAGAATGTTTCAATCCTCCTGGATAAGGAGTTTAGGTTCTTTACAACAACCTGAAATAATGGCGCAGTTTTTTTTTTTTTCAAGGAAGAAGGAACCAAAGGCCAGCAGCTCGCAAACCGTTCCTTCCAAGACAAAAACAAAAGCAAACCACAGAGAGCCAAATTCAAGATCCGTTCATTCTGAGATGCCTGGACACACTGCATTTGAAAGACTGGAGATCGTAGGAAGTAGGAAATACAGACAGAGGGAGACAGTTCCAGAGTTGATCTGTTGCGTAAATGAAGGACTGGGAGTAACGGTTGACTCTTGCATTAGAGAGTTGAACAGAAAAGAGATGAGAGTTTGTTACTAGACGGGTGCTACATGCCCATCGTAGAGGTGCAGGAATGCAGGCAGACAGTTCAGAGGAGCAGTGACCATTGAAGAAGCGATAGAAAAGAGATAATGATAGATCAGTGCAGCGAAGAGACAGAGGTTGAAAGGAGCCAGTATGAGGAGGAGAGTTAATGAGACGAAAAGCCTTTGACTCCACCTTGTTGAGAAGAGCTGTACGTGGGGAGCCTTCCCACACATGTGAGTTGTACTCTACACAGGGGAAATGAAGCACGTGTATAAAGTCAACAACTGTGCAGGGATAAAGAAGGTAAGGAGTCATCTTAGTACACCTAAACTCTTGGAAGCAGATATTACAAGTGATGTAATATGATACTGTATAAGGTAAATCCCAAGAGAATGAAACTCCAAATATGTTTAAGGATGACGCAGGATTGAGATGGATATTGTTAAACATTAGTGTGTATTCCTGTGGAAGAGTTTGTCGGGTTGATAGATGTAAGAACTGAGTCCTTGATGCACTAAAACAACAAGATTACGTTTACCCCAGTTAGAGATATGGGCCAAGTCTGACATTAGGCGTGCCATAGCCTCCTCCCTTGTTTGTCTAAATAACTGTTGAGATGGAGGCTGCGGGATACAAATGGGAAAGTGAAGGGTGGAACCTCGTTCAAGGTCTTTTTCGTTCTACCTCTAACAACCCTACCCCCAACATTAACACTTCTTAATTTTTTCACCCAATTATCATCCGCCATCCTCTCAAGATGCCCAAACCGTCTCAATCTGCCCCTTCTCATCACAACACCAATACATTCCAGTCCCATCCTACCTTTCTACCAAATGTCAGCCAAAGTAATGGATTATTTATGTTAGTGATTCCAAATGAGCAGACAGCCAAGGTTATTGGGTAGTGTTGGGTTATGTATGTGTTATGTTTGGGTCGACACTCAGGCTGGGGACTATTTAGGTGGTGGTGTGTTATCCGCTGGTGTAATTCCAGACTAAATCCTAGTGGTGAAACATTGACATTAACTGGATCCTGTACTATGCTTTTCGCCCTTGCTTGCCTAAGTAACTGCTGAGATGGAAGCTGCTGGAAACAAATGGAAAAGTGAAGGGTGGAATCGTCAGCATATGGGTGGATAGGGTTAGATGTACAGCTTAGAAGGTCATTGATGAATTAAAGGAAGAGTGTTGGTGATAGGACAGATCCCTGAGGAACGACATTGTTGATAGATCTAGGAGAAGAACGGTGGCCTTCTACAACAGCATCTATAGAACGACCAGAAGGGAAGCTATAGACGAAGGCGCAGGTGGAAGGATAGAAAGAAGGCAGTTTGGAAATTAAAGATTTATGCCAGACTCGATCAAAAGCCTTCGAGATGTCAAGTGCAATGGCCACGCTTTCGCCAAAGTTCCGAAAGGAGGATGACCAGGAATCTGAAAGGTAGGTGAGAAGATCACTAGTGAAGCGTCCCTGACGGAATCCACACTGATGATCAGAAAGAAGTTTGTGATAGGAAAGATACTCTAAAATTTTTCTGTTAAGAATAGACCCCAAAATTTTGAGACATAGGATGTGAAAGCAATTGGGCGATAGCTAGAGGGTTGGGAATGGTCACCCTTCTTTGGGACAGGCTGAATAAGAGCAAACTTCCAGCAAGCAGGAAAGGTACAAGTTTATAGACAAAGAGAATGAGTTTACCTAAGCAGGGTGTAAGCACAGAAACACGGTTCTTGAGGACAACAGGAGGGACCCCATCAGGCCCGTATGCCTTGTTAAAGTCGAGGCCAGTGATGACAGAAAATAGATCATTTGATGAAATTTTGATGTCAGCCATGAAGAAGTCAGAGGGGGGAAGTGATGGAGGAACAGCACCGGAATTGTCTAAGGTGGAATTGGAGGAGAAAGTCTGAGCGAAGAGATCTGTTTTACCAGCAGAAGAAATAGCTACAGATCCATCAGAGTAGAAAAGAGAAGGGAAAGATAATGAGGTAAAATTGTTAGAAAGGTTTTTGGCAAGGTGCCAGAAAAAGCAGGAAGAATTCGAGTTCGAGAGTTGAGAGCATTTAGTACGGATGAAATTATGTCTGTGAAGAACAGACATAGCACGATATCGAGCAGAGACATGAAAAAGAATGTGCTTCACGGGTGGGTTGGCTCCTGTACCTTTTATAGGCCCTCTCCTTGTTGTGGACAACATTAGAACATACATGATTAAACCAAGGCTTTCTCTTATTAGTCAAAGGATATAAGAAAGGAATGTATGCTATCTATGCCCAAGAGGTTAACCTCCTTAATATACAAGGCACTCTCAGATGGCTCCTGGCCGTGGAAGCAATAACCATTCCAGCGAAAATCAAAGAAGTACTGCCTGAGGGTCTCCCAGTCAGAAACTCCACAGTGCCACATCCGACGTTTCTTTGGAGGGTCCACAGGCCGTAATGGGGTGATAGGACAGGTGAAGGTAATAAGGTTGTGATCGGAGGAGCCCATTGGAGAGGAATGAGTAACAGCATAAGGAGGAGGATTAGTTGTAAGGAAGAGGTTAAGTATATTGGAACTCTCTCCAAGGCGGTCAGGGATACATGTAAATCATAAATGATAATATCTGGCACTGACCAAACCACAGTGGATTATTTCACCAGATATTTCATGTATGATGCACACACCATTTTATCTGGGCCTAACCCAAGAGCTGCCACAACCCAACATATACCAGTCCAAGCTGAATCTATCTGTCTATACCCCGACGCCCTAATCCCGCAAAGGGTGGCCGCGGACAAAACGCCTCCAAGTCGCTGTCATCCACAATTTGACTACCCTCCCTCCAGCTCACTCCCCCTTCCCTCATATACCTCTCAACTCCATCCTTCCACCTCATTCTCTGCCTTCCCCTCCCTCTCCCTCCCTCCACCCCACCTACATACACCCTCTTAGTCAGAGTTTCATTCTCCTTTCT
>JAGKTI010007793.1:0-35654 GCA_018397915.1 Birgus latro | reverse complement strand
CACACATAAAAGTAATATCAGAGCAAATAAACATTTTGCTGACTGGAGGGATAAATAACAATATTCACAGAATATCTCCCCAAGGTAAATAAATAGCTAGAAGTATGTGAAAGGGAAATGAGGTGGGGAACACAGGACATTGTACATCTGGAGATAGAGTCAGTGTTACCAGATGAAATCTGGAAGAGGCAAATCTGAGGTGTGTAGGAATACTTGTGGCCAGTAGTACCTAGTTGTGATATACTGGAAATGAGCTACGCTCGTGGGTTCCCGTCTCTGTTTCTCTCTCTATCTCTCTATTGCCAGACGCCTTAATCCCGCACGGGGTGGCCACAAACAAATCGCCTCCATGTCACTCTGTCCCCTGCCATTTCACTACCACGCTCCCAACTCGCACCCCCCTCTCTCATATACCTCTCCACTCCATTCCTGACCATCTCATCCTCGGCCTCCCCCTCCCTCTCGCCCCCTCCACCTCACTCACATACACTCTCCTCATCAATCTTTCACTCTCCATCCTCTCCACATGCCCAAACCACCTTAACGTGTTTCTCCTAACGCTTCCCATCACGTCCTCAACCACACCACAACGCTCCTTCACTTTCTCATTTGTTAGTCTGTCTCTCCATGTGCTCCTCTCAATAAGTCAAATTTTGCTTTAAATTCGTTTAAGTTTTTAGACTGGACGATCTCTTTGTCCAGGCTATTCCACGGGTCTATGCATCTAGAAGGAAAGATATATTTCTTGATGTCCTTCAGGCAGCTTGGCTTCTTTAGTTTCATTCTGTGTCCTTTTGTTACCCTCTCATCCCACACAAACAGATATTCTCTGTCAGTTTTATCTACTCCCATCATGGTCCTGAACACTGCAGTCATATCACCCCTCTCTCTCCTTTCCTCTAAGGAAGGCAAATCCAGCCTTTCCAGCCTCTCTGTGTATGACAGATCTGCCAGACTGGGGACCATCTTGGTTGCTGTTCTTTGTATTTTCTCAATCTTGGTTATATCTTTCTTTTTGTGTGGGGACCACACTACTGCTGCATATTCTAACCTGGGGCGGATCATGGCCACTATCAATTTTTTTATCATCTCTTCCACGTAATGAAATGCCACTCTTATGTTTGTCAAGAGTTTATATGTCCCTCTAACTACCTTATTTATGTGTTTTTCAGGTGACAAACTATCCTGGACCAGCACTCCCAAATCTTTTTCTTCTCCTGCTTTTCTAGTTGGTTTTTTACCCATCAAATAATTCAGTGATGGCCTCTTGGTACTTTTACCCATTTCCAATATTTTACTTTTTTTTGCGTTGAATTTCATTTCCCACATCTGGCTCCAATCATGTATCCTATTCAGATCCTCCTGCAGCATTTTACAGTCCTCTTCAATCTCTACCTTTCTCAAGATCTTTGCATCATCAGCAAATAGACTTGCATAACTGTTCACTCCATCTGCCATATCATTTACATAAATCAGGAACATTACTGGTGCCAACACCGAGCCCTCTGGGACACAACTTGTTACTTCCCTCCATCCAGACATCCTGTCCTATATTATTGTCCTCATTTGTCTGTCACTCAAAAAGTCTCTCATCCATTCCAGGAGGCTTCCCTTCAGTCCTCCGTTATGCTCTAATTTCCATATTACAGTAAAACCTCGATATAACGGACTTCAATAGACCAGAATTCGCTTTTATCGGACTCGAGGAGCTACCGGACTAAACTCCTATATATCGGAAAAAGTCCGATAAAGCCAGAAAGCAGTCCGGACTGCCTGACCACTTCAGGTATGTTCACCACAATAAGACAAGTAAAAGACATGTTTTTCAGTGCACAGTACAGTATTATTATACCATTTGATTAATGTAGTGAAGGTATAACACAGTACAATACTGCAATTGTGGTGAAAACCACTGATGCAGTCCAGAATAATGTCTGATATATCGGAAAAAGTCCGGATTAGCAGGGGTAAGTCTGGATGTCGCTTTTATTGGAATTTCGCATTTTTCGGACTGGCTTGGGCCCCAATTATTCCGTTATAGTGAGGTCTTACTGTAGTCTCGTATGGGGTACCTTGTCGATGGCTTTCTCTAGATCTAAATACACACAATCCACCCAACCATCTCTCTCCTGTAGCACGTCAGTCGCTCTTGAGTAAAAGCTGAACATGGAAACACATGACCTTCCACTTCTGAATCCAAACTGACTTTCAGTCAAAATATTCGTCTCTTCCAGATATTTTATCCATCTATCTTTCAGGATTCTCTCACACAATTTCACAACCATGCTGGTTAGGGACACTGGTCTATAATTCAGGGGTTCTTCCTTGTTTCCTCCTTATTAATTGGTACCACATTTGCCCTCTTCCATTCCCGAGGCACTTTCCCTCCTTCCAGAGAACACACAATTAAATTGTGAATCTTGTCCACCAGATGTTCTCTGCATTCCTTCAGTACCCAATTAGAGATTCCATCCGGTCCTGGGGCTTTCCTTACATCTTGAGTTTCCAGTAATTTATACACATCTGCACTTCCACTTTTATATCTTTTATCACTACATTTCTGATCACTCCCTCCCCCTTCACAAACTCCCTTTCATTAGTGAAAACCGATTGGAAACATTTGTTCATTATTTTGGCTTGCATTACCGCATCCTTGTAGACCTCTCCTTCTACTTTCAGTTTGGTGATTCCTTCCTTTTGCTTCAATTTGCCATTGACAAATCTATAAAACAATTTGGGTTCATCCTTACATTTGTCAATTATACCTTTTTCAAAGTTCCTTTCTTCCTCTCTATGAATTCTTGTATATTCATTTCTAGTTCTTTTATATTCTTCCTTTGTTCTGTTATTACCTCTCTTTCTCCATTTGTTCCATGCCATGTCCTTCTCTTTTTTTCACTATCATACACCTTCTATTCCCAAATTATAGAGGTCTAGAAGATATCCCACTTCCTCTGTATTTCTCGTTTCTCTGAATTTTCTCCAATCCACACTTTTGAAAAATTTTCTCAATTCTGCAAAGTTTGCTTTCCGAAAGTTGTATCTTCCTTGCTTATAAAGCTCGTCTCTTGGCACCACATTCCCAATTATCTTCTGGAACTCAGTGACTACATGATCATTTTTTCCTATAGGACACAGATATTTCAAAGATTCAATTACATCAGGTTCTTTGGTTAGTAGCAAATCTAATCTTGCTGGTGTGTCATCACCTCGGAAACGTGTCTCTTCTTTGACCCACTGCATCATTACATTATTCATTGCTATATTTAACAATTTAGTGCCCCACGAATCTTCACTGCCCTCTGAGTCCCATTCCTCCCAGTTCACCTCTTTACAGTTAAAGTCACCCACTAGGATTATATTGTTGCTTTTCTCAATCACTTTCTGTAGATAACTAACCATGTCTGACAACATCTGGTATTCATTATCATTCCATGCTCTTGTCTTAGGGGCAACATATACCACTGCCATATCTCTCTTACCATTCTCCCCAGTTCCTAATTTCATATTTATCACTTCAGCCCTACCCTTTCCCATTTCCGCAGTATCTACATTTATGTTGTCCTTCACTGCTATCATCACTCCTCCTCCTGTTTTTTCCATTCTGTCTCCTCTCCATACTTTATATTTCCCATCTCCCATATGAATATCAATATCTTCTTTCAATTTAGTGTCTACAACGCACATAACATCAGGTTCGTGTACCCTCAAAAAATCATTGATTTCTAACCTTGCCGATATTAATCCATCAGTGTTTGTATACGCCACTTTCACACTTTTTTCATTGTTTTTTATGCTTTCTTCTCTCCTTCTCTCCGTCAGTACCACTTTGTCAGTTTCTGATCCATAACTCTCCAGTACTTCCTCATTTGTTAGTCTGTATGTGACTCCACATGCTCCTTTCAAATAACTCATTTCCACTGCTCTCACTCTTGACTTCTGTCCTTCCAACAGGGTCCAAGCTTCACTTCCATATGTCAGAGTTGGTATAACAATACTGTCATGTAACAACTTTTTCACTTCCATGCTCACTTCCCTGTTTCTTATCACTGCTTTCAACGAACCAGCAATCTTCCTTCCCTGCTGCACCCTTTTGAGCACTTCACCCTCCAGACTTCCATCCTTACTCATCACACTGCCCAAGTACTTAAATTCACGTTGTGGTGTGGCTGAGGATGTGATGGGAAGCATTAGGAGAAGCACGTTAAGGTGGTATGGGCATGTGGAGAGGATGGAGAGTGAAAGACTGATGAGGAGAGTGTATGTGAGTGAGGTGGAGGGGGCAAGAGGGAGGGGGAGGCCGAGGATGAGATGGAGGGATGGAGTGGAGAGGTATATGAGAGAGGGGGGTGTGAGTTGGGAGTGTGGTAGTGAAATGGCAGGGGACAGAGTGACATGGAGGCGATTTGTTTGTGGCCACCCCGTGCGGGACTGAGGCGTCTGGCAATAGGTAGATAGATAGATAGAACTCTCCAGTAGAACATTGTCTCCTCTTCCTCCATTCTCTGTTCGTTTTTTTACCTTTGCTTCCTTTACCAATTCGTTTAATTTAGCTCTTTGTTCTTCATTTGCATCCCTTCTTATCCAAACATTTTAAAACCCCTCTTTATCTGACAATTTCCACGTTGTATTGATTATTTCATTCACCATTACCTGGGACTTGAACTTTACCTTCAATGGCCTTGCCCCTCCTTCTTTGTACTTTCCTAACCTGAACACTTCTTCAATCTCTTCTTGAGCTTTGTTGTTTCTCTCCATAATCACTGATATTATCTCTTTAACCTTGCTCAGTTCTTCTCTTTCTCTTTCCGATCTTAATGTCATTCGTTTTTCTTTAACTCCTGAAATTATAACATATTTTTTCTTGCCTGCCACTTCCCTGACCAACGATTCTCTGCTTCTCAGTACCCTAACCAATTCCTTCTCCACCTTCTCCTTGCTGTGTTGTTCTATAGTCTCCTTCAGGTTTACGGTTCCTTCCTCCTGAATTTTCTTCCACCCTTATGTTGCTTCTTGATTTCCTTAAGATGCTCATCGTACATCCTTGATTTTGATTCGTACTCATCTAGTTTATTTTTCATTCTGTCCCTTTCTTCTTCCAATCTCTTAGTCTCCCCCTTGAGCTGTTCTATTTCATTTGATGCAGATTCATTACTCACCTTTAATTCTGTGACTTCTTTTTCTTCCTCATCACTACATGTGCAAACTTTTTCCAGTTTACTCTGTTGGACTTTGATCTTTCTCTCTTGCTCTAAGGTCCATTCCTTCAACTCTCTAATTATTACCCATACCTTTTTTTAACTCCTGGACATTCCTTTCCGCCATTTTCTCTACTCCTGCTACTCTTATTTGGTTCAGCTTAGTACTTCCATTACCTACGATTACATCATCTTCGTAGAAGCCCACAAATTCCCCCTCGCCGCCAGATGTAAACAATCCTCCGTCCCTCTCCGCCATGGCGCAGCCATATGGAAATTTTCTTTTTCACTGTATCTTGTATTTTTATGGCCAAAACCTGCATTTTTTTTTTTTCAATTAGTGTAATATCCAACGGGACCACCACTCAGGCACTCATTCACATAATTACTACAGGCTGGTCTCCTTTTCGCCGCTGATTCAGCGATTATTTCCCCTCAATCAAGGAGCAGCTCCGTCTCCCTTGGTGCTCCGTGTGTGTATTTACCTAATTTACCTAATTGTATTTACCTAATTGTGATATACAGGAAATGAGCTACGCTCGTGGGGTCCCGTTTCTGTTTCTCAGTAAGTCAAATTTTGCCTTAACTCGTTTAAGTTTTTAGACTGGACGATCTCTTTGTCCAGGCTATTCCACAGGTCTATGCATCTATAAGGAAAACTATATTTCTTGATATCCTTCAAGCAGCATGGCTTCTTTAGTTTCATTCCGTGTCCTCTTGTTGCTCTCTCATCCCACACAAACAGATTTTCTCTGTCAATTTTTTCTACTATCATGGTCCTGAACACTGCAATCATGTCGCCCCTCTCTCTCCTTTCCTCTAAGGAAGGCAAATCCAGCCTTTCTAGCCTCTCACTGTATGATAGATCTGCCAGACTGGGGACTATCTTAGTTGCTGTTCTTTGTATTCTCTCAATCTTGTTTATATCTTTCTTTTTGTGTGGGGACCACACTACTGCTGCATATTCTAACCTGGGGTGGATCATGGCTACTATCAATTTTTTCATCATCTCCTCATCCATGTAATGAAATGCCACTCTTATATTGGTCTAGAGTTTATATGTCTCTCTCACTATCTTATTTATGTGTTTTTCAGGTGACAAACTATCCTGGACCAGCACTCCCAAATCTTTCTCTTCTCTTGCTTTTCTAATTGGTTCGTTACCCATCAAATAATTCAATGATGGCCTCTTGGTACTTTTACCCATTTCTAATATTTTACATTTTTTTGCATTGAATTTCATTTCCCACATCCGACTCCAATCGTGTATCCTATCCAGATCCTCCTGCAGCATTTTACAGTCCTCTTCAACCTCTACCTTTCTCAAGATCTTTGCATCATCAGCAAACAGGTTTGCGTAGCTGTTCACTCCGTCTACCATATCATTTACGTAAATCAAGAACATTACTGGTGCCAACACCGAGCCCTGCGGGCCACCACTTGTTACTTCTCTCCATCCAGATGTCCTATCCTTTATTACTGTTCTCATTTGTCTGTCACTCAAAAAGTCTCTCATCTGTTGGAGGAGTCTTCCCTTCAGTCCTCCTATATACTCTAATTTCCATAACAGTCTCTTGTGGGGCACCTTGTCGAAGGCCTTCTCCAGATCTAAGTACACACAATCCACCCAACCGTCTCTCTCCTGCAGCACGTCAATCGCCCTTGAGTAAAAGCTCAACAAGTTGGAAACACATGACCTTCCACTTCTGAATCCAAACTGACTTTCAGTCAAAATATTCATCTCTTCCAGGTATTTTATCCATCTATCTTTCAGGATTTTCTCACACAATTTCGCAGCCATGCTGGTTAGGGACTGTCTATCTATCTATCTATTGCCAGACGCCTCAGTCCTGCACGGGGTGGCCACAAACAAATCGCCTCCATGTCACTCTGTCCCCTGCCATTTCACTACCATGCTCCCAACTCACACCCCCCTCCCTCATTGGCCTATAATTCAGGGGTTCTTCCTTGTTTCCTCCCTTATAGATTGGCACCACATTTGCCCCCTTCCATTCCCGAGGCACTTTCCCCTCTTCCAAGGAGCACACAATTAAATTGCGAATCTTATCCGCCAGTTGTTCTCTGCATTCCTTCAGTACCCAATTAGAGTTTCCATCTGGTCCTGGGGCTTTTGTTACATCTTGAGTTCCCAGTAATTTATACACTTCCTGCACTTCCACTTTTATATCTTTTATCACTACATTTCTAATCACTCCCTCTCCTTCCACAAACTCTCCTTCCTTAGTGAAAATCAATTGGAAACATTTGTTCATTACTTCATCTTGCATTACTGCATCCTTGTAGACCTCTCCTTCTACTTTCAGTTTGGTGATTCCTTCCCTTTGCTTCAATTTGCCATTAACAAATCTATAAAACAATTTGGGTTCATCCTTACATTTGTCAATTATACCTTTTTCAAAGTTCCTTTCTTCCTCTCTACGTATTCTTGTATATTCATTTCTAGTTCTTTTATATTCTTCCTTTGTTCTGATATTACCTCTCTTTCTCCATTTGTTCCATGCCATGTCCCTCTCTTTTTTCATTATCATACACCTTCTGTTAAACCACACCTTTTTCCTGTTTTCTTTCCCACTTACTCTTGGCACATATTTTTCCACTCCCAAATTGTAGAGGTCTAAAAAGATATCCCACTTCCTCTGTATCTGTCTTGTTTCTCTGAATTTTCTCCCATCCGCATTTTCAAAAAATTTTCTCAATTCTCAAAAGTTTGTTTTCCCAAAGTTGTATCTTCCTTGCCTATAAAGTTCATCTCTTGGCACCACGTTCCCTGTTATCATCTGGAACTCAGTGACCACATGATCACTTTTTCCTATAGGACACAGATAATTTAAAGATTCAATTACATCAGGTTCTTTGGATAGTAGCAAATCTAATCTTGCTGGTGTGTCATCACCTCTAAATCGTGTCTCTTCTTTAACCCACTGCGTCATCACATTATTCATTGATATATTTAACAATTTAGTGCTCCACGAATCTTCACTGCCTCCTGAGTCCCATTCCTCCCAGTTTACCTCTTTACAATTAAAGTCACCCATTAGGATTATATTGTTGCTTCCCTCGATCACTTTCTGTAGATAACTAACCATGTCTGACAACATCTCCTGGTATTCATCGTCATTCCATGCTCTCGTCTTAGAGGGAACATATAGCACTGCCATATCTCTCTTACCATTCTCCCCAGTTTCTAATTTCATATTTATCGCTTCGACCCTGCCCTCTGCCATTTCCACAGTATCTACATTTATATTGTCCTTCACTGCTATCGTCACTCCTCCCCCCATTTTATCTTTTCTGTCTCTCCTCCATAATTTGTATTTCCCACCTCCCATATGAATATCAGTATCTTCTTTCAATTTAGTCTCTACAAAGCACATCAGGTTCGTGTACCCTCAAAAAATCATTGACTTCTAACCTTGCCGATATTAGTCCATCAATGTTTGTGTACGCCACTTTCAAACTTTTTTCATCATTTTTTATACTCTCGTCTCGCCTTCCCTCCGTCGGTACCACTTTCTCAATTTCTGGTCCATAACTCTCCAATAGAACTCTGTCTTCTCTTTCTCCGTTCGCTGTTTGTTTTTTGTCTTTGCTTCCTTTACTAACTCCTTTAATTTAGCTCTTTCCTCTTCATTTGCATCTCTACTAATCCAAACATTGTTAAACCCCTCTTTATCTGACAATTTCCACGTTCTACTTATGATTTCATTCACTATTACTTGAGACTTAAACTTTACTTTCAAAGGCCTTGCCCCACCATCCTCGTACTTTCCTAACCTAAACACTTCTTCAATCTCTTCTTGGGCTTCATTGTTTCCCTCCATAACCACTGATATTATTTCTTTGGTCTTGCTCAGTTCCTCTCTCTCTCTTTCAGACCTTACTGTCATTCGTTTTTTTTTTATTCCTGATATTATTACACATTTTTTCTTATCTGCTACATCCCTGACCAAAGATTCTCTACTTCTTAGTGAAGAGACTGACAAGGAGGTGAGGTGATAATTGCAATCCAGGAAAGGGTAAGGGATAAGTGGAGGAGTGGAGACAATAATGGAGTAGAAAGGCAATCGGGTAGAGGGAAAGAACTTTGTGTCTTCAGTAATTATGGGATTAGGGTTAGGTTGGAGAGAGAGAGAGAAAGAGAGGGGAGGGGGATAGCTCAGAAGTTGGTATGGAGTAGAAAGGTGATGGGGTTGGGGGAAAGAACTTTTTGTCCTCAGTAATTATGGGATTAGGGTTGGGTTGGAGAGAGAGAGAGAGAGAGAGAGAGAGAGAGAGAGAGAGAGAGAGGATACCACAGAAGTAGGTTTGAAGTAGAAGGGTGATGGGGTACAGAGAAAGAGCTTTGTGTCCTTAGTAATTATGGGATTAGGGTTGGGTTGGAGAGAGAGACAGACAGAGAGAGGATAGCACAGAAGTAGGAATGGGGTGAAAGGAGATGGGGTAGAGGGAAAGTAGTTTGTGTCCTTAGTAATTATGGGGTTAGGGTAGGATTGGAGAGAGAAAGAGAGAGAGAGAGAGAGAGAGAGAGAGAGAGAGAGAGAGAGAGAGAGAGAGAGAGAGAGAGAGAGAGAGAGTATAAGAATGAAAGATGAAGTTACGAAGAAAAAAAAAACTTACGCAAGACCCTCAAGAACTAATTATTTTCGTAAGTTGGGGACAGCCTGTACTGTTGTTAGCATATGTTACTTTGTGGTTAAGTGAAGACAAAGGAGAGCTGTAAGGCTCAATGAATGAGTTTGGGAGTGTGTAAAAAACGGAATGTAAAGGTGAATGTAGGGAAGAGTAATTATGGTCTCCGAGAAAAATGAAGTCACTGAATGTACAGTGAGGTTGGATGAGGAGGAAATGGAAAATCTTAGTGTGTTTAAGTACTTGGGTTGTGTGATGAGCAAGGATGGAAATTTTGAGGATGAAGTGCTTAAAGGGTTACATCGAGGAAGAAAAGTTGCTGGTTCTCTGTAAGTAGTGATAAGAAACAGGGAAGTGAGCGTGGAAGTGAAAAAGTTACTGCATGACAGTATTGTGATACCAACTCTAACATATGGAAGTGAAGCTTGGACCTTGTTGGAGGGACGCAAGTCAGGGGTGAGAGCAGTGGGAATGATTTCTTTGTGACGAGCATATGGGATCACATGGAGAGGCAGGCTGAAAAATGAGAAAGTGATGGAGCGTGTTGTGTGGATTTGGATATGAAAGGAAGCGTTAGGAGAAACGCATTAAGGTGGTTTGGCTATGTGGAGAGGATGGAGAGCTAGAGACTGATGAGATGAGTGTATGTGAGAGAGGTGGAGGGGAGGGGGGAGGCCAAGCATGAGATAGAGGGATGGAGTGGAGAGGTATATGAGAGAGGGGGTTGTGAGCTGGGAGCAGGACAGTGAAATGGCAGGGGACAGAGTGACATGGAGGCGAGTTTTTTGTGGCCACCCCTTACAGGATTAAGGCATCTGGCAATAGATAGATACAGTTAGTCATCATTTTTCTCTGTTTTGATGTTCCCCCAAAACGTCACAAAACGTGAAACGTCAAAGTGTGAAGTTAAGTATCAATGGGAAAAATAGATGGGCATTCCAGTGGGACAGCTACCTACCCTATCAAAGTACTATAACACCAAGCATGTCTTACCCAAAATTAAATGTGGAGTGTTTACTAGTTGCTTATACAGCATAACAACATGTACCTGAAGTGACATTAGAACTGTTATAAAGGGCTGCAACACCAAAAATCCTTACCAGAAATAACGTAAACATTGGCATGAGTGGCAGATGAATTTGTGTTGAGGGTGGATGGGCTAGTTACTAGGTGACATGGGCCTCTCTTGGGAAGCCCTGTCACCAAAACCGAAGCCCTCATAGTCGAATTCAGGCTCCAGCAACTCCACTTCCTCTCCGTCCACTTAAACCTCCTTCATCCTCCTCTCCTGTCACGTCTAAGTCTTTCATAATAGCAGCCACATTCTGTGTCACATTAAAAATTCGTGTGATCCTGGCTTTTCTCTGCTCCAGTATGTTTCTGTTGTAGACTGCCATCACTTGAGACTTCAGATCATTCAAGGTGGATGGGATCTGGGTAGCCTCAGGCAGAGTCCCGGTGTATGTCTTGAAAGTTGTTGCCATGTCGGTTATGGTGGACAGGCTGTGGGACAATTTCTGGGTGGTCATCTTCTCCTGTGCAGTGTGATCTAGCCTTTCATTCTCCTCACTAGAGTTCATCTCTTCCTCTGTTATGTCAACCACACCTGAGTCTAAGTCGTAGGGTGTCAAATGGTGTCTTACAGCCGTTTCGTCCACCTCTGCTGTGTCTAGGCTTGTGCGTCTGATCGCACTCTAAAAACTAACTCCATTAGGTGAATATTGATACAGTAAAAAACAGTGGCACAAATAAAGGTTAAGGGGAAAAAACACACACTTTTTCTTTATTGTTATTTTACGTGCACTCACCTGCTTATTGAGAGGTTCCTTGTACTTCCTTAGGAGTATAATGCAACTCAACAGTAACCAACATTACCGATTTTCATTACAATACTGTATATTCTTCCCCTGAATTGTTGTAACTAACACTTGGTAGGTTAATGTTCGTTAACTCAAAAAACTAACTCCATTAGGTGAATATTGATACAGTAAAAAACCGTGGCACAATTAGGGGTCGGGGGGAAAAAACACACATTTACTTTATTGTTATTTTACGTGAACTCACCTTCTTGTTGAGAGGTTCCTTGTTCTTCCTTAGGAGTATAATGCAACATAACAGTAACCAACGTTACCGATTTTCATTACAATACTGTATATTCTAACCCTGAATTGTTCTAACTAACACTTGGTAGGTTAACGTTGGTTAACTCTAAAAACTAACTCCATCAGGTGAATATTGATACAGTAAAAAACCATGACATAAATAAAGGTTGGGGGAAAAAAACACATTTACTTTATTGTTATTTTACGTGCACTCACCTGCTTGTTGAGAGGTTCCTTGTTCTTCCTTAGGAGTATAATGCAACATAACTGTAACCAACGTTACTGATTTTCAATACAATACTGTATATTCTTCCCCTGAATTGTTCTAACTAACACTTGGTTGGTTAACTCTAAAAACTAACTCCATTAGGTGGATATTGATACAGTAAAAAAACCGTGGCACAAATAAAGATTAAGGGGAAAAAAACACAGACACATTTACTTTATTGTTATTTTACGTGCACTCACCTGCTTTTTGAGAGTTGCCTTGTTTTTTCTGAGTGTCCATATGGTGCTGTCAGGAGCCCCCCAGTCAGGCGACATATCTCAGGGGCTGTCAATCCCTCCTGAATGAGCTGCAAAATCCTCTGCTTCTCGGCCACACAAAAAACACAATGGTGAAAGGGTCTGTAGTACCGCCGCTGTCTCAATAGAGGGCAAGGTGGTCGCAAGATGGCCACCAACAAATGAACATCGGTATGCGTTGTCTGCTGGGTGTCGGCTGCCAGCTGGAAGCGGTGACAAAGATTGGGAGAAAATGACGAAGTTTGCGACATGTTGGAAACTTTTTTCTTTCGCGAAAAATGAAGTTTCGATGTAAAATTCGATGAAATACGTGGACTTTCTGTAGATAGAATTCCATCTGCCATTTATTGGTGGTAAGTGGTGGCAATCTTCACCCACTCCCTTGGTTTAGTGCTGCCTACTTCTTCCTTCACCTCTGTCGTTCTTTTTCCATATATTTCCTCCTCTCTTCCTATTTCTATTATCTTTCCTGTCACTTTTTATTACTCATCTTCCTTTTTCAGGTGGCTCTACATTAAGTGACAAGCCTAATGATTTCCTATAAACCAGGAAGCCATTTGCAACACTGGGTGGTAACCATACAACCAGCCCACACGTGTTCCCTACATGTCAACAAGTGCGTTGGTGGAGGGTTAGTGCCCTTCCTCATAAAACAACTAACTCGTAAGACAAATGGCCACCCTTACAGGATTATGTCATCTGGCTATAGATAGATAGGTTGATTGATTTTTGACTCCATTCATAAAATTTTGTTAGGTCCTTTTGTAATTCCTTACATGAGTTCTCATTTTTGATTGTTCCTTGTATCATCAGCAACCATATTCATGTAACTCATCTGTTCCGATATTAAAATTGATTTCATTTATATATACCAGAAATGTGATTGGTGCCAACACTGAACTCTGTGGGACACCATTTGTCACCTTTCTCCAGGACAAGTACTTTCCTCTTAATATTGTTTTCATTTCCTTTTTTCTTAGAAAGTCCAGCTTTCCTCGCAGTAGGTTCGCCTTGATACCTCCTTTGTATTCAAGTTTCCATATTAACCTTTGATGAAGAACTCTGTCAAAAGCTTTTTTGAAGTCTAAGTATATATTCCCATCCATCTTTTTCCTGCATTGTTTCTACTACTGTGTCATAGTAATTAAAGAGATTTGTAATGCATGATTTTGCTTTTCTAAACCCAAATATTCTTTCTGATAACATTTCATACTTTTCCAAGTTTTCTACCAATTGTCTTTCTGATAACATTTCATACTTTTCTAAGTTTTCTGCCCATCTCTTTTCTTAATAACTTTCTGATGATTTTGCTTACAACACTAGTACGTGAAATGGGTGTGCAGTTCAGTGGGCATTGTCTATATTGCCTTTTTTATACTGAGGGACTATGTTAGCCTTTTTCCCACTTCTGGTA
Source organism: Birgus latro (assembly GCA_018397915.1). Classification (NCBI taxonomy): domain Eukaryota; kingdom Metazoa; phylum Arthropoda; class Malacostraca; order Decapoda; family Coenobitidae; genus Birgus; species Birgus latro. Next base: position 21,765 of record JAGKTI010007793.1, on the reverse strand, counting down.
CCTTGCCTTGATTTAGTGACTTTTGAAATATTATTTGCATGGGCTAGCTTAATTCTTCCGCACATTCTCTTAACACCAAACTGGATATTTCATGCGGTTCATTTGCTCACCTTTTATCTAAATTTTTCATATCTTCATCAGTTCCTCTTTTTCAGGATAAATGTTTCCCAGTTTGTGTGGTGTTGCTTGTATTATTTTATCCATTTCAAATGGTGGTTCTTTAGTTAGTACTGACTGGAAGTTATTATTTAGAACTTCGCAGATTTCTTCCTCCTTAACATAGCTCATACCGTTGTCAACCATACCCTTTATTATGTCTTTGACCTTACTTTTGCATTTTACATAGCTGTGACAACAAGTGGGTTGGTGGAGGATTAGTCCCCCTCCCCAGAAAACAACTAACTAAAAATACGAACAAGAAGCCTTGGACCAGGACTGACCAACAGTTGATGACTAAGGACTGAACAAAGGACATAACACGGATTGCTACATGGAATGTAAGGGGTGCAGATGATGAGGTGAAAGAGAGAGAAATTGTCCAGGTGCTTGAGGGTGCAAAAGTGGATGTATGTGGATTAACTGAAACTAAATGGAAGGGTGAGGGTGTGAGTGCATGGGAGTATGTATGGGGTATATGCACGGGAGTGGGTGAGAATGAGAGGGCAAAAGAAGGAGTGTGTATTGTTGTGAGTAACAATTGCATGGAGAATATAGGAGAGTATGGATCAGTTGGCTCAAGGATTGTGTGGGTAAGATTGAAAGTTGGACTACAAATGTGGGCAATTGTGTGGGTGTATGTGCCAATGCAAGATCATGCAAGCAGAGTGAAAGGAGTTCTGGACAAATGTGGAGGTGTGTATGGAAAAGTTTGAAACGAATGAGAGAGTGTTTCTGATTGGAGATAAGAATGGAAAAGTAGGAATTGTGAAGGTGGATGGAGTAGTTGGTGAGTGGGGTGTACCTGCAGAAGTGGATGAGAATGGCAGTGCTTCAGTGGACATTTGTACCAGGAGGGGGTTGGTGATAGCCAATACCCTCTTCAGGCACCAAATGATCTGCAGGTATACTTGGCGAGTGATGAGAAGGGTAGATGGTGAACTGAATGAACGGAAGGCAGTGATTGATTGTGTGTGTGTGGATGATAGGATGAGAAGGTGTGTAATGGATGCAAGAGCATACAGAGGTTAGTGGAGTAGACTTTCTGTCCACCACTTGGTGGTGGTGAGAATGAAGGCTCAAATGAAATGGGGGAATAGAAGAAAGGAAGGACAGGAGGAAGTGGTGCATACAAGAAGGGTGGAAAGGTTACAAGAGGATGGAAAAAGGCAGAATATAAGAGAGGAGTGGAGGAGCAGTTGGGTAAATATGGATTGGAACAGATGGGGGATGTGGAAGGTGTGTGTAAGATATTCACAGAAGAAATCTGTGCAGCATGTGAGGTGGTGTGTGGGATGAAGAGAAGACGAAAGGGGGTGTAAAGAACAGCATGGTGGAATGAAGAGGTGAGACAGACTGTGACACAAAAGAAGTACTGTAAGTGTATATTGAGTGGATGAGAAGCAGGGGTGTGGAAGAAGTTGAGAGATGGAAGAGAGAGTTATACATAGAGAGGAAGAGGTAGGTGAAAAGATTAGTAAGAGAGAGTAAGAAGAGAGATGAGGAATTTGGAAGGAATTTGAGTGTAAAGTGGAGGGAACGTAAGAAAATGTTCTGGAAAGAGGTAAAGAGAGTTAGACAGGGTGTCAAAGAAGTTAGTCAGGGAGTGAAAGATTAAAATGGTAGATTGCTAGTGGAGAAGGGAGAAAAAGTGGGCAGATGGAGAGAACATTTTAATGAATTGTTGAACATAGAGAATGAAAGTAATGCAAGTATAAGTGGCTGGGGAATGGCTGGGAGACGGAGGGATGTGAGAATAGAGGAAGAAATCAATAGGATGGAAGTTGTGGAAGGAATAAAGAAAGTCAAAATGGGAAAAGCCCCAGGAATTGATGGAGTGTGTGGTGAAATGCTGAAGCACTGGGGAGAGATAGTAGTAGAATGGATGTGGAAGATGTGCAGATTGGCCTGGGCAGAAGGTAGAGTCATGGAGGATTCGAAGTCAGGTATAATTATTCCCCTGTACAAAGGAAAAGGGGAAAAAGAAGTGTGTGGTAATCATAGGGGCATTTGTCTTCTTAGTGTAATAGAAATGTATATGGTAGGATACTTATTGACAGAGTTAGGGAAACAACAGAGGAATTAATTGGAGAAGAACAGGGAGGTTTTAGGAAGGGAAGAGGTTGTGTAGATCAGATATTCATTCTTAGGTCTGTAGTGGAAAAGTCTCTAGAGAAGGAAAGGAAGTTGTATGTGGCCTTCATGGATTTGGAGAAGGCATATGACAGGGTGGATAGACAAGGGTTGTGGAAATTTTTAAGAATATATGGAGTAAATGGGAAGTTGTTGAATGCTGTGAAGAGTATGTATGAGGGTGCTAGGGCTGTAGTGCGTGTGGATAGTGAACTGATTGAATTTTCTATTTGAAGGTTGGATTGAAACAAGGATGTGTCATGTCTCCATGGTTGTTCATGGTTGTTGGATGGGGTTATAAAAGAGATACGAGGTCGGGCAGTGGATGTTGGAGCAACCCGAATGAGAGAGAGGAGTGTTTGGACACTCCCTCTACTGTTGTTTGCAGATGATACTGTGTTGTTAAGTGAAGATGAAGGGGAGCTGCACAGTTTGGTAGATGAGTTTGGGAGAGCATGTTGGAAATGGAATTGAAAGGTGAATGTAGGGAAGAGTAAAGTTATGGTCTTCAAGAGAAATTAAGTCAGTGAATGTACAGTGAGGTTGGATGAGGAGGAAATGGAAAAAAGTAAAAAATATGAGTGCCTTTAAGTACGTGGGTATTGTGATGAATAAGGATGGAAGTTTAGAGGGTAAAGTGCTTGAAAGGGTACAACAAGGAAGAAAGGTTTGCAGGTTCCTTGAAAGCAGTGATAAGAAACAGGGAAGCGAGCATGAAGGGAAGAAGTTACTACATGACAGCATTGTGATACCAACTCTAACGTATGGAAGTGAAGCTTGAACCTTGTTGGAGGGACACAAGTCAAGAGTGAGAGCTTTGGAAATGAGTTATTGATGGGAACATGTGGAGTCACATGGAAAGACAGACTGACAAATGAGGAAGTTAAAGGCACGTTGTGGCGTGAATGTGGTTGTGATGGGAAGCATTAGGAGAAACACATTGAGGTGGTTTGGCCATGTGGAGAGGATGGAGAACAAGAGACTGTCAAGGTGAGCATATGTGAGTGAGGTGGAGGGGGGGAGAGGGAGGGGTAGGCCAAGGATGAGATGGAGGGATGGAGTGGAGAGGTATATGAGAGAGAGAGGGGGTGTGAGCTGGGAGCAGGGCAGTGAAATGACAGGGGACAGAGCGACATGGAGGCCATTTGTTTGTGGCCACCCCTACGGGATTGAGGCGTCTGGCAATATATAGATAGAAAAATTTGGTTGTAGGTGGGGGTGCTCGCCATCCGCTCACTCGATGTAGTGCTGCTCTCAGGTGACTGCCCTTTCCTTTCTTCCTTTCTGCTCTCCTTCCTTCCTCTTCTGTCATTCTTTCCTTCATTCTTTCCCGTTCCTTTTTTCTGTGGGTGATTACACTGAGTGACAAGCCCAACAGTTTCCTTTACACAAGGAAACCATTTACAGTGCTGAATGGTATCCATATAACCAACTTATGGTGCCTGGTGGTTTAGTGGGTAACTTGGGTGATTCAATCAGATTGCGCCTGTGTAGGTTTATATCCAAGAGGGAGTTGGGGTTTGTTGCTCACGTAATGCCACTCAGGGATGACTGAGGCTCGTCACTCTCATCTTAAATGTCAGGATCAACTTGCCTAACCCTTGGCTCTACGCTTCTCATGGGGCAACACAGGATTAGATGATGTATGTATGTATGTAAAAGAGGTTTGGTTGGTCTTTACTTTTATCTATAATGTCTTTTTCAAAAATCATTTGGGCTTCCCCTCTGAGTCCGGTGTAATAATTTCTTGCATGTTTATATCTCTCATATGCTTGTTCACTGCTGTGTCTCCTCTATCTCATCAGTAGTAGGTCCTTTTTTTCTTCAGCTTTTGCACATTGATTATTAAACCATTTAACTTTGTCACTTTCTCCTTCTGGTGGGGAATGTGCCTTGATACTCCTGCTTTATAAATTTTACAAAATTTTAAGTTTTGACTGTGTTCATCTGCTTCTGCCAGTTCTTGTTCCCAGTTAATCTAAATATTTCCTTATATCTTCGTAGTTTCTCCTTTTATAGTTTAAACGGTTTTTATAGTTGTCCTCTTCATTAACCCGAGGAATCCCATCGACGTATGGGTACGTCGCAACGTTTTGTCACAGCTACACTCATCGACGTACGTGTACGTTACACAGTTGCAAGGGTCATAATTTGCACAATTTTCAAGTTTCATGGGTGATTTTTGGTAGGCATATGTGGGAGACCTTCCTCTACCTGCTGTCAAGCGGGGATACTTCCTGGCCCCACCTAACCCCCCTCCCCCCCTCCTCCCCTCACTGGGCAATTCACGTGTTAGCAGTAACCTGGCCAGTAAAGGTGTGTTGCCTCACGGTATCTCCAATGACGAAATTCACGGTGAAAGTGATTCCTGAGGTGGAGGACAAAGAAATAAAGAAGCTAGAGCAAGAAACAAACAGAAGTGATGAGATGGTAGTGTCATAAAGGAAGGTGCCATATGTGGATGCGTTTGATAACTGAACAATGCTTTTATTGCCTATATAAATGTGTGAAAACCAATATAGTCTTGTACTACACATAAATTCATACCAAATACATAAATAAATATGTAATTTAAAGTGGCTTGAATTAGTTAACCCTTCCATAGTTCGTTTTCTTTATCCAGGTACCCTGAGAAAGAGGGAAAATGTAAGGCTGACTCATCACCTGTAGCACCATTTATAGCCTCAGGAGGGCAATGTCTCCATGAATTTTCGATGTTTCTCACCAAAAGCGAAGTTTTGAGCCCCCCCCCAAAAAAAAAATCCGAAAATGCTCGGGACCGGGGGGTATCGGAGGTTGGAAATCGGTCGGGGCGTGACGGGGTAATTATGTCATATGCTACAATAAAATTATCTTCTAGTAATACATGGTCAGTCTTTATGTTTTCAGTATCATCCTTTTGCCCTGTGACCACCTAAACTAATAAAGTATAGCTCATATAGTCCTCTCTTCCTGATACTGGTTGTTACAAGCTGATGTAGAAAAAAATCGAGTTAATTCTAAAAGCGTATAATCCCAGTGGTTTTCAGTACCCTTTGTTTCCATACTTTCCCAGTTTACATTGCTGTTAAAATCTCCATAATATTATCCTTTTAGATTTGTCCTTTATATTTTGCAGTAACGATCTGATTCTTTTTAATGTATTCTCTACCAACTTCCTGTATTTGTGTGTGTGTGTGTGTATTTACCTAATTGTGATATACAGGAAATGAGCTACGCTCGTGGGGTCCCATCTCTGTTTCTCAACAAGTCAAATTTTGCTTTAAACTCGTTTAAGTTTTTAGACTGGACGATCTCTTTGTCCAGGCTATTCCACAGGTCTATGCCTCTATACGGAAAACTATATTTCTTGATGTCCTTCAAGCAGCGCGGCTTCTTCAGTTTCAGTCCATGTCCTCTTGTTGCTCTCTTATCCCATAAAAACAGATCTTCTCTATCAATTTTATCTACTCCCATCATGGTCCTGAACACTGCAATCATGTCACCCCTCTCTCTCCTTTCCTCTAAGGATGGCAAATCCAGCTTTTCTAGCCTCTCATTATATGACAGATCTGCCAAACTGGGGACCATCTTGGTTGCTGTTCTTTGTATTCTCTCAATCTTGTTTATATCTTTCTTTTTGTGTGGGGACCACACTACTGCTGCATATTCTAACCTGGGGCGGATCATGGCCACTATCAGTTTTTTCATCATCTCTTCATTCATGTAGTGAAATGCCACTCTTATGTTAGTCAAGAGTTTATATGTCTCTCTAACTGTCTTGTTGATGTGTTTTTCAGGTGACAAACTATCCTGGACCAGCACTCCTAAATCTTTCTCTTCTCTCGCTTTTGTGATTGGTTCATTACCCATCATATAATTCAGTGATGGTCTCTTGGTGCTTTGACCCATTTCCAATATTTTACATTTTTTTGCGTTGAATTTCATTTCCCACATCCGGCTCCAGTCATGTATCCTATCCAGATCCTCCTGCAGCATTTTACAGTGTATTTACCTATTTGTATTTACCTACTTTTAGTATACAGGAATTGAGCTAAGCTCGTGTTGTCCCGTCTCCATATCTACATTCATCTAATCTAGTTTTAAATACATGAATGTTTTTCGCCGCACCACCTCTTCGTCTAAGTCATTCCAAATACTTATGCTTCTGTTCGGGAAACTGAACTTTTTGAGATCATTAAGACATCTACTTTTCCTCAACTTGAAGCCATGACCTCTTGTTCTTCCATCATCCAACACAAAAAGATCCTCTCTATCCACCCTTTCCAATTCTCTTACATTTCTAAATATCGTGATCAAGTCACCTCTTTCCCTTCTCTCGCGCAATGTTGGTAACTTCAGTTTTTCCAATCTCTCCTCGTAGGTGAGTTCCCTTAAACACGGTATCATCTTCGTTGCCATCCGTTGGACCCTTTCTAGTTTATCAATATGCTTCTTCAAATGAGGTGACCATACCACCGCCGCATACTCTAGTCTTGGTCTTATCATGGTCACTATCAACTCCCTCAACATTTCCTCATCCATATAATTAAAAGCCACTCTCATGTTGGTCAGTAATCCATAAGTTCCCCCAATAATTTTGTTTATATGCTTTTGTGGTGACAAGTCATCCCGAATAATCACTCCCAAGTCTTTCTCATTCTTTCTTTTACTAATCATCTCATTGCCCATTTTATATGTCCAGTGTGGTCTTCTTTCACTTATACCCATTTCAAATACATGACACTTCTTGGCATTAAAGTCCATTTTCCAAGTCTGGCTCCAGCTGTGTATTTTGTCCAAGTCCTCTTGCAGTTCTTTACAACTATCAATACATTTAATATGTTTCATAATTTTAGCATCATCTGCAAACATACTCATGTAACTATTCAAACCCTCTGGCAAATCATTTACATATATCAGAAACATTACTGGGGTCAGGACAGAGCCCTGGGGTACTCCACTAGTCACATTTCTCCATTGTGATACCTTGTCTCTTATTACTGTTCTCATCTGCCTTCCTATCAAATAATCTCCCATCCACTTTAATAGTTTCCAATGCACCCCTCCAAATGTCCTCAACTTCCACAATAGTCTCTTATAGGGTACCCTGTCAAATGCTTTCTTAAGATCCAGATAGACACAGTCTGCCCATCCCTCTCTCTCCTGTACGACATCTGTTACCCTACTGTAGAAACTTAATAGGTTAGTAATACATGATCTTCCTTCCCTAAAACCAAACTGTCTTGGTGTTATCACTTCATTTTCTTCTAAATACTTTATCCATCTTTTTCTAATAACTTTCTCACAGATTTTACAAACAATACTAGTAAGTGACACAGGTCTATAATTAAGTGGTTCCTCCCTATCTCCTCCCTTAAAGATTGGCACAATACTTGCTCTTTTCCAATCTTTAGGTAACTGTCCATTTTCAAGCGAGGTTTTGATAATGACATAAACTGGCCACACTAACTGGTCGGCACATTCCTTCAGGATCCATCCAGCCACACCATCTGGTCCCATTGCTTTTCTCACATCCAAATCCTTCATCAGCTGTAGCACCTCATCCCTGTCAACTGTAATTTCGGTCATTCTTGTCAGCCTGGGTTCCATTTCAGGCTCCCTAAATTCGTCTTCCAATACATAAACTGACTGTAGCTTGTTCATTATTTCACACAAGTCTTTCTCTCTTTCGTTTGTTTCATCTCCATCCCTCAGTCGTATTGTACTGTCCTTAACTTTCATTTTGCCATTTACAAACCTATAAAATAGTTTCGGCTCTTTTTTACAGTTAGATACAATATCTTTTTCGTATTTCCTTTCCTCTTCTCTCTGTATCCTTACATATTCATTTCTAACCTGCTTGTACTCCTCCCAAGCCCTTTCACTATACCTTCTTCTCACTTTATTCCATGCTTTTTTTCTTGCCTCTTGTGCCATCCTACATCTGTTGTTAAACCATTCTTTCTTCCTTTCCATAGCTGCAGAAAATTTTGGGACATACTTAGTAACTCCTGTTTTATATACTTCTATCAAAAACTCATATTTCTCATCAACATTTGTGATCATATTCATTTTACTCCATTCTACATTTTGGAAAAAGTTCCTCAGGGAAGCAAAGTCTGCCTTCCCATAATTGTATCTATTTTCTCTGTTTTTCATCTCTTTCCCCTTCCCTCACTCCTACCACGTCCATCTCAATTACCAGATGATCACTTTTACCAAAGGGGCAATGGTAGGTTATGTTCCTCACATCATTTGGGTCCTTTGTGAATAGTAGGTCAAGCCTGGATGGTTCATCAACACCCCTAATTCTTGTGTTTTCTTTGATCAACTGGGTTAACATGTTTTCCATCATCAATTCCATTAATTTATTTCCCCATGATTCTTCATTGTTCCCAGCATCCATACTTTCCCAATCAACTTCTCTACAGTTAAAATCTCCCATTAATATTATTCTATTTCTTCGTTCAATTAACATTTCTAGCCTAATAATGGATTCACTTATTAACTGTTCGTAATCTTCCTTTGTCCATGCCCTAGTTTTGGGGGGCATATAAAAAACTATTACATCCGTTTTTTCTCCATAATTGTCCTCTATTTCAACTCCCAAAAGTTCAGCCTTAGTATTTTCAATTTCTATATTCTTTACTCTTAGGTCATTATGGGTTAATATCACTATTCCTTCCCCAAATTTGCCTTCCTGTCCTTCCTCCAAATCTTATAATTATTCTAGCCAAATAATTTTATATCGACATCTCGGGGCAATTTAGTCTCTACTAGGCAAACAATTTCAGGTTTATTTTCATTTAAGTAGTCACCAGTTTCCCCTTTCTTAGATATTAATCCATCTACGTTACTGTACGTGATGCTCAGATTTGCTGCACTGTTGTTATCTTTACTCGTTCTTCTCTTTTTCATATTCATATCCATCCCCTTTGTTTCCTTCACGTCTAGTTCTTCACATACCACTTCCTTGCCTTCATATCCATCACTCTCCCAAAAAAAGTTTTACGTTCTTCCTCTGTCCTCCTGTCATTTTTTTCCTTTACTTGGTCCTTCAAAGATTTTAAGACTTCTCTTTCATTCTTCATTCAAGTCTTTTCTTACTCTAATATTTTCCATTCTTGCCTCTTTACTTAGTTTCCAGGTCACCTTAAGTATGTCATTTACAACACTTTCTGAAGATATCTTAACTCTCATTGGTCTTGCTTCCCCTTTCTTATATGGCCCTATCCTCCTTACTTCCTCAATTTCTTTTTCCCACTTGTTTCCTTCGGGATCGATCTTGTCCAATATTTGCCTCACCTGATTTGAGTCTCTCTCGAGTCTCACAGACCTAACTTTTTCTTCTTCCTCCCTGTTTCCAAATATTATCACACATCTGTTCCTTTCTACTGTTTCTCTCACTATTTTCTCTTTTTTCTTCAATATTTTCACTATATTTTCTTCCATTTTTTTCTTGTTCATTTTGCTTTCTTCCTGAATAATTTCCCTTAAACTGACCACTTCTTTCTGTTCTTCTTCCACATGTGCCCACTTTGCCTTTTGCTCTTCAAACACACTACTTACCTTCTCTGTTTGGTTACTGCTTTCTTCTAGTTTTCTCCGTAATTCAATATTTTCTCATTTTAAATTCTCGATCTCCTGGTTCGCTGTCTCATTGGCCTGTATCAAACTCTGTATAGTATTTTCGGTTTTTTCAGGCATGTCTCTTGATACTAGATCTTCCACTTTCTTTTCTAGACCACTAATTCTCATAATCAATGTTTTAACCAGATTCATTACATTTGTTTCACTGTCAAATCCTGGGAATTCCGGTTCCCCAGTGTTTACATGGTCGGCCATCTTTAAGGTCGGTTGCAGTACTAAACTGAACAGCTGTTCCCAAAATTCCTATAAAAACATTCATGTATACTTACTGACAATAGTTCTTTACATTTTTGGTAGACTATAATAACTTGCAATACTTAAAATTATGAACAAGACTGGAGACAGGACAATTCCTGAAAACTACTTAGGGTTTGTTGAGAGGCGGTTTGAGACACGTCTTCTTGCTGTGGCTGCCGCTCCGTGTGTGTTTGTGTGTGTGTGTGGAGAGAGAAAGAGAGAGTTGGGTTGTCAATCATGTGGAGACTGAACAGAGTACAGTTAGGCCTCAGTATACATCAATATGGTATGCAATAAATTGATAAAACAGTGAATTAAAATTTATACTGATTTTCACAATAACAATGATAAAATTTGCTTATACAGTAGTTGTGGTGACTGCATATGACAGTCCCATGCATTTACAGTGCCTCCCACACAAACTGACAGTCTGATGTTGGAGCCAGATGATTGCCCAGTGGTTACATTCACTGTACAGTAATCATCTCCCTTTCATACCATTTCATGCATGCAGAGCCATTGAAACACCACTGCAATCACCAGATAGCAGTGCAGTTGTGTAAAGAATAGTACAGTGTGTGATATTAAGTGGAGTGATAAATTTTTGTGTTTGAAATACTGAAACATGTGACTTGGAGACCATGTCTAGCAAAGATGCTACCATTAGTGGGAAGCATGGTGCTACTGAAGGTGCTGAGGGCAAGTGTAAAAGGGTAAGACTTTTTGAGATTTTAGGTTAAGTGGCTCTTAACCTCCTCCCTATCCATATTGAATCCATGTTATATTTATCTCTGTATATGATAAATCTTTTTGCAGTGAGTTTTCACTTGACGTAGCCTAATTTCATACCAAGGCATGAGTGTACCTGTTGGTGAGATTAAATTTTGAGGTATAACATTTGTTTGTTTGTTTTTGATTAAATGTTCAATTCAAGTACGTACATCTTTACTTCCAGGTAATTCAGAGACTTTATTCAGCATAGGAAAGACATAATGGCTGAATGACACACATCCAGTGTTACTTTTTCTTTTTCCTGATAAGTACATTGTTAACCATATTTTTATGGTGAGCATTTTATTGTTTAATAGTGAAGGAGATACATGGGATGGCTTTGAATATTTTGCTGAAAAATGTTGGTATGAGTCATGTTCATTGTGCCGATCTTTTTAATTCAGGCAAGAAGAGGTTTGTTGCATAGGGTTTGAGAGCAGAGTTGTGGAATGATAGATGTGGAAACAGGGTTTCATTTTGGAGAGTGGGATGTAAGAGTTTGTGACCAATAATAATAATTGTTTCGTAACTTCAGATAGACATTTAACAGTTTGCTGTGTTGTTAGGTGATTGCCAGTTATGCATTAATTGGGTTTAGATTATACCTGCTTTGTTTCCATAAGTTAGGATTTGATTTGATTTGATTAATTTATTACGCCTGAAGGCGACAAACCTATTACAGTGCCATGTGGGCATATGTGAGGTGAGTACAAGAGAACTCGTGCCATGCAGGACATGCTGTCTAGCTAAAACAAATTAACACCCACCAAAGTGTGGATGACGCATGAGAATAACATCTAGATTATCATCATCCAATAAATGGTTACAAGTGTCCACTAATGTGAGTCCGTGTGGTATTAAATCAGAGACAAGTGGACATTGCAGGCAATAGTGGTCAAGGGTGTTGGCATTGGGTGCGTCACACAGCTTACAGGAGGAAAAACGAGGTGCGTTGTCCACCCCAGCCACTTGCCACATAGGTCGGTATCACAGTTTGAGGCGGGCACACACCACGTTATGTTGATGAATCATAAGACCACTACGACGATATCTATGGGGCTGATGTAGAAAGTGGTCATAATGTTGGATAGACACACTGTGAGTCCTCTCAGCATTTCTACGGTGGAGAATAGGGGAGCGGGCAGCTCTGTGTATTATCTGCTTGTAGCAAATGGAGAAGACATTAGTGGCATCCACAGCAGGCAGATCTAGTCCACAGGCAGTCCTTGCAATGAGGTCAGCGGTGTTGTTAGCTGCAAGACCAATATGAGAAGGAATCCACAGAAAGTGCACCACCAGCGAACGATCGCAGGCAGTGGCCAATTGACGGAGTATCTGCATAACTATGTGTTGATATGCAGGCCTGGGAGAGGAGAGGGCATGGAGGGCCGACTGTGAGTCACAGATGATCAAGCCGCTGTTGTTCGTCCGTACTAATAAAGTAACTGCATCGCGGAGTCCATGTAGTTCGCAATATGTAGAGCTCGATGAGGTTGGCAGTCGACGGCCCAACCAGCCCCCTTGAGGTGGATCCAGACTTGGGGAAAACACTGCACAACCAGCACTTCCATCCTCCTGCAGGGAGCCATCAGTGTAGATATGGTGGGCCAAAGGGAGGGAAGATGACAGCCTGATGATAGTCTCCAAAGCTAGCTGTTTCTGAAGCTGAGGCAGGTCAGTCTTGGAGGCCGGAGTGTATGAGACAGCAGGAACAGGGGTCTGCCAAGGTGGAATGCCACAGTCCACCTCCTCCGTAAGCACTGGTATATTGATGTTTAGCTGTCGGACATATGAACAAACAGTATTAACTAGAGTGCGGCCACCACTGCAAAGCAAAGGTCTTGGTGCAGTGGGATCAAGGGAGGTCCGAATGATGTGAGAGTAGTGGGGAGAAAGGTGAGGATAATGCAGGCACTTAACGCTGAAGTATGTCACCATGGAGTATATTCTCTCAACAAGTGGTGGTAGGTTGAGTTCAAGTTGCATGTTGACAATTCTGGTTGAGCCAGGGCAGCCCAGGATAAGTCTCATTACTGCATTTTGGAACTTCTCAAGAGGTTGTAAGGCTGTTCTGGAAAGTTGACAAAGAGCAGGGGAGAGATAATCAACAACTGATCGAATGAACGCTATGTATATGGATCGTGCTACAGGAATAGACACCCCGGCAGCATAATTAGTAATCCACTTGAGAGGTTTTAGGCGCTGCTGTAGCCGGGTTAGCAGACCTTGAGCAGTCGGATGCACACGTTGTCTTGCAGGAATGGAGGGAGAAATCCGTACCGGTGCCCCAAGATAAAGGTACGGCGTGCATAGGGGAATAACACAATCCCTGACAGAGAATACAGGTAGTGTTCTTGCTGGATGGGAAGTGAAGATTCTACTCTTTTCTGGTGAGATAATGAGTCCACATTTGGAAGCCGCCTCGTGGAACCAGTGAAGGAAACGTTGCAGATCTGCTGAGGAATTTGAGTGAATGCAGAGGAATTTGAGTGAATGCAGATGTCATCAGCATAGCAAGTAATTGTGATTCCAGGGAAGTCAGGAAGGAGGGTGAGTAAACGATGAATAAGGATATTAAACAAAAGAGGACTAAGGACACCACCTTGCGGAGTACCAAGCTCAAAATCCTCAGCAGAGCTGCATGCACCCCTAAAAAGAACACGAGAGGATCTATTGGGTAGGTAACCACGTATCCATCGCAGCAGGTTTCCCTTGACTCCAAAATCCACCAGCTGGTCGAGGATGATGTCTCTGTTGGCGACATCAAAGGCACTCTGTAAATCAATGAAGGCCACTACACTGGTGGGGGACAGGAGGGTGTATAGCTCCATGAGGCAGTGATGTGTCCCTCGCTGTGGTAAAAAACCGTACAATTGGGGCGAGAGCTTGTCCTGCATCCTAAACAAGAGTCTTGTGAGGAGGATGCATTCTAGTACTTTACTGAAGAAGGAGGTGAGAGAAATAGGTCGGAATTTATCAGTACCAGGTTTAGGAATAGGCACGATTGTACTGTGGGTCCAGGCTTGTGGCATATATCCCAGACGGACGCAAAGGTTGAAAAGCTGGAGAAGGGGATTGCCAGGAACTTTCAGGAGGACACGGAGGACAGAAAAAGTGATCCCATCATCACCTGGAGCCGTTACCCTACCCCTGGCGAGGGCCCGTCGCAATTCATCATCAGTTATAGCTACACCATCCTCATTGTCTGTCCTCAGTAAAGCGGCGGTGAGACAGAGTGCACGAATGTTTTTCTTGGTGGAGAGTGCGTCCTGTATGTGTGCAGGAAGGGTGCAAGTCCGCGACTGTGCAGACCAGGCGTCTACAAGATCCTGTGCGTACTGTGCTGGACTGTGGTGGAGGACACTAGGGGGCTTCTTCTTAACAACCTTGTTGATAAGGCGCCACATGGAACCAACATTCATTTGATGGTTGATGCCATCTGTAAGTTTCTGCCAAGATTCAGTATAAACGCAGTGCTGGAGAGCAACTAGATCATCCCTCGACAATCGATACCGATGGAGACTCTTGGGGGAAGGTCGTCTTTGAAAGGCAAGTCCATCTTCCACTGCCTTCCTCTCTGCCTGAGTGATACGATTATCCAGTGTCCAGGTGTAGGCATCATGATGGCGTGTAATGTGTGGCCTGCTGACATAATGGGTGTAGCAGTCATGCGTGGAGCTGACAAGTGATGAATACAACTTTTCAGGACATTGAAGGTTGAACGTGGGAAGAAGGTTGGTTATATAGGAGACATATGTAGGGCAGTACTTGGGTGGGATTGCAATGTGAGTATGTCTGTGTACAGGAGAAGGTGTAGCAGGGAGGGAATAATGAAGGCTGAGAGCAATATGATCAGAGAAGAGAGCAAGGATTGATGAACACCTGACTTGGGACGTCACGAGGCCGGATGTAAGGATGTGATCTAGTGTGCCTCCTCGAGAGTGTGTGGCCCCACCGATGTCCCAGCGGGTGAGCTGATTATGACGAATATACTCAAGAAGTTTAGTTCCATTACAGTTAACAGTGGCAGAAAGGTCCCCCAAAGCAGGGTGTTGGGCATTATAATCCCCCATGTATATCATGCCACGGA
This sequence comes from Birgus latro, assembly GCA_018397915.1. NCBI lineage: Eukaryota > Metazoa > Arthropoda > Malacostraca > Decapoda > Coenobitidae > Birgus > Birgus latro. The sequence continues at coordinate 6,746 of JAGKTI010007793.1, read as the reverse complement.
TGGTGGGAGCTGGAAGAGCAGCTGTATGCAACCTGCCTGGCGCAGAATACACATTGCATACCCGAACTGTGCTGCTTCCAATGGTGACCTCAAAAAGCTGGAAGGTTGTCTCGTCGTTTACAGAGCTTTGGAGGAAACGGTGCTGGATGGAGGAGTGAACATACGTGACAAGTCCATTCCTGACTCGATGGACATAAGAAATATAACCACTGAGAGGGGGTGCCTGTATCTCGAGATGCGCACGACCAACAAAGGATTCCTGAATGAAAATGATATCTGGGTGGTGACTGTATACATATCCTTTGAGCGCAGTAAGTTTAGACCGGTTCGTAACACCACAGGCATTCCAAGAGATGACATGTAGTTGTGCCATGTTACCGAACTTTGCTATTACGTTTGCGGAGGCCAAATGAGGGAGTGGTGGTGGCATGAGAAGTGCTATGCGGTGTGCCACGAGGGGAAGACTCCCTGGGGGGAGCAGTCAGTCGTCCAGTGGAAGTGACAATGGAGTCCAGCTTTTCCGTAAGGGTGGTGACAGTCGTAATGATGACTTGCTGTGATTCAGCCAGTGAATTTAATGTTGTCTCAAGTGTGGCTTGCTTGCTAACCAAGTCATCAATGCGGGCTTCTATTGCATTGAAACGTGTCATGATTGAGGTAATCCGAGTCCTGAGAGTGGCAACAGCATCACGAAGTTCGGTGACTGCAGCTGAATCCAAACCGATAGTGGAGGCAGGGGGAGCAGCAGAGTGGAGTGGTGGTGGTGGTGGTGGTGATGCTAGTGGAGCCCCATCCTCGGCAATGGGGGCAGAGGTAGCCTGATGTCTAGTGCAGCCGTGCCACACGTTAACTTCTTGGTGACATCGGGGACATTTCCAGTTCAAGGTATCTGGAGGTGGTGAGTTGTGTTGCATCGAGGTTGTATCAGAAGCAGGTGGAGGGGGTCTGTGAGGACACGTCCAAGAGTCGTGTAGGCCAGAGCACCATGCACACTTTTCTGGTGCGGAACAGTACCGGGAGATGTGACCAATGCCCCAGCATCAAAAGCACCGCGGTTGCTCGTCCTTCATCTTGCGAAACTCACAAGGTGGGAGGCAGGGAAGGAAGCTGAAGGTGACAGTTGGTGGTGGTGGGTGAGGAAGGCTCCAGGTGACTACCAGCCAGTTGATAGGAGTGCCATTCTGGTAGAAACGTCGGGCTGAGTAGATACCTGGCAGCTCCTTGGCCAAGTTGGGATCAGTACAGACAGGATAATGTGTAAGGAGGTAAATAGGAAACTTGCGGGGCCTCTGAGGTGAGTCTTGAATTTCCAAAGAAAGGGCTAGGAACTCTCCTTTAGTTACTCTATCTATGATGTCCTTGCGACGTCTGGAGATGTAAACAAAACGGGAAGTGATTGCAGACATCTTAACCTCCGCTTGGGTGCGGTCAAGGTGAAAAGCACGGTTTACCTCAGACAACCATCGAAGTTTGACGTCCACAGTTGGGTTGTCTTTGAATAAAAGCTTGATGTAGTCAACCCTGGGAGCGAATGCTGGAGGAGTAGAGGCAGGAAGCATTGGTGAAACTTGGGGGGGGAATGAACAAGCAGCAAGGGACGAGGAGTGTTTGATCCAAGGCCAGTTTCTCCCTGCAGAGGATGAGAAGTCTCTTGCCGCTTGGAGGATTTGGCAGCAGGGAATGAAGGCTCACTGTTGCTATCCGAGGTGTTATGTACAGGACGCTTGGCAGAGGAAGATGCCTGGCTGACTGGGTGAGATGCAGCAGGTACAGATAGTGCTGATTCAGTAGCTACTTCCCCAGCTAACGAGACATTGCTGCTGCTTTGTGGTAGCTGTGGCCAATCACTCTGAGACATCTCATCCTCGTCACTCAGTGCCAGATCCGCTTCAATGTCCTCTAAAGTGGCAGGGCCTGAGTACTCCATGCTGATGCACACCTAGGCAGGTAGCAGGGTGAGCGTGGCGTCAGCTTCACAAGCACGACAGTATAGACCAGTGGTAGCAGGGGTAGTCCATGACGTCACACAGGTCGTACTGCGCATGCGCAGAAACGAGAAAACCCGACCAGGGGGGCCCCGGCTGCTGCACTGAATTTTCCCCCCAAACTACAGGCTAAGTCCAAACACCCAAAAAACACAACCACTGGTAAAGTGAGCACTGGACCTTTATGTTGCTCCCTGCAACGACAGAATGGTGTTGGAAGGCAAAAACAGCGGAAAAAGCAGGAATATGAGCCGCACACAGCAATGATTTGTTGATATCCGGCCCTCTGGTGGCAAAATCCCATCCATAAGTTAGGAAGTTCATTATGTTGATATTACCTGTAAAGAGTATTTTTGAATGCAGTTATCCCAAATCATTATAAGTAGGTCAGATTAGTACAGGCCACTCTCACCTTTTGATTGGCATTGTATTACTTCAAACCATAATGTTAATGAACATGCTGTGACATGGGTTCCACAGGGATATGTTGCTGAGGTTTCCCAAGTTGGCCTTCCGTCGGATGCTTTCATCAAACCTATGCCCAAATCAAGCTTACATATAATTTATAGATGCAGAAAGCAGCACAAAATGCCACTATAAACCATTGTATATAGATTATCCTGCATAAAACATGGTGAAATCATAATACAGGGCATTCACCATGCCAGCTTTTCAGCATTTTCTCCCACAGAGGCTGCAAGAAAGTTGTTGTTGAGTGACTGCTCACTCACTTGTATTCCTGCCACAAATGTCACATTAAACATGAGAAGAGGTTTGCCATTCTAGCGTAGTTGGAGGACTATGGTCCTAGTCCAGCAGATCCAGAAGAAATTGATCTTTGATGTGGTTGATAAAAAGTCCAGGGTCAAGAAATTGGTTGCCACACATGGTGGATATGATGAAATGGAGAGCTGAGGCTTGAGATGGGCCACTATCAGAGGAAGCAAAGATTTTTCTCTCTTCAAGTCATGTTAAATTGAAAACTGGGTAGCACTGATTAAAAAAAAAAAAAAAAAAAAAAAGTGCCAATTCTTTGGGAAAAAAATAGCAGAAATAACATAAACTGGAACATTGCCATGCAAGTAATACCTACACTGGCAATGTTTTCCATCTTAAGTGTTGCTGATTCTTCAGAGTCATAGTATTTTGACTGTTTAGTCAGGACAGAACACATTCTGTATCCATTTTGCATATATCTTTTAATACATCTGTTGTTTTCTGGTTTCAGGTGTTTTTTTTATTCACTTTTTTGTTTTCATACTGTTGTATATATAGGTGGTAATGTCTGTTTGTTTGATCTTGTAACTGCAGGATATGGTGTAATATCATCACCAGAGTTTCTGTTGTTACTGATAGTGTAATAGTCTTATGATTCGTTTGATCGACATTGACATCGACGATCCGACACTGCCCTTTGTATCATACTAGTTTATGATGACTCTAACATGCTTGCATGTGTTAGCTTTTGTCACCTAATGATGGCTCTCCATGCTGCTCAGTGTCTTGCAGCCTCCCTATTCAGTTCCTTATACCTGAGGTAACATTGTATGACCTTGTCCCAGGTCATTTTAGGTCTGTCTCTTGCAGCCCTACCTGTGACATTCACACTTCACATTTTCCACACCCATTTGTCATTCTCCATCCTCTTCACATGCCCAAACCATCTCAGTCTACCCTTCCTCATCACAGCATTAGTACATCCAGTCCCATCCTTCTTCTCAGCTCTTCATTTGTAAACCTAGCCCCCCAGGCCTCACATTCAGGGTCGCATTATACATCCGTCTAACCATTGTCATTTCTGTGTGCTTGTGCCTAAGTATGTCCTCTTCCTTTACAGCCCCAGTCTCACTACTAAACAACATTACTTCCTAACATGCCACATACAGTAATCCTCTACCATGGAGGGAGAGGTTTCTCAGTGTCAAAAGAGGCAACAGCTTGCTGAACTTCCTCCAACCACTCCTTACCCTAGCCACAGAGGTAGCTCCAGCCCCACCTCCAACACATTACATACCCCCCAAATAAAATAGCTCTTCCAAACACTCAAAAAACTCACCAGCAAGATCAATCCTTTCATTCATGGTAGTCTCTACATGCTCTCCCCGACACACTGTACACACAAAATCAGCATTATCTCACAGTCTATCTCTAATACCACAACATTTCTAATGCACCCACAATTATCAGAGCTACTGCACAAGATGGCATTACTTCCCACACCCTTGTGACAAACTGCACATGGCCACTTTCCCTCTGCTTTTCCAGTATTTCCACCAGCCCTTGGTATCATAACTTTTGTTTTATCTGCATTTACTTTCATACCAAGGAGAAAGTGGAGGGATATGGTGGATGAGTGTGTAAGGAAGAGAGGTATGGAAGTCAGTGAGACTAGGGGACTGATAAAAGATTGAGCTGGCTGGATGAATGTTGTGAGAAGAAGTACATGATCAGGGATTTGGCACACCTTTTTAACGTGACAATGTCCGGATTGACTCTGTTGGATATGTTTGTGTGAAGCTACAGAATGTGGTGAAAGTTTTTGGCATATCTGATAGATCTAAGATTTTGGGGGATTGAATGATGATTGAATGGAAATGTGGCCCGTTGGATTGGGCAAACTTGGGCTGTCTGGATGTTGCTACTCCTCATGCTGGCATAGGGTGGGAAGGGAGGCCCGGTCAATGATGATGATGATGATGATGCTCTCATACCCTTGTGTCTCAGACCATCTCTCCATTTCTAAGTAATTCTTCTGCCTCCCTTTCATTCTCTGCAGTCAGCACCAAATCGTCATCACACAATCTCCCATGGTAGTCCATTTCTGAAGTCTTGTGAATGAGCTTCAAGCACTGTGACAAACAATAAGGGGCTAAAGACTGACCTTTGATGCATGTCAACATTCACAGAGAACTCATCACTCAAATCTCCACTCACTCTCACCTGGGTGTGAGCACCCACATTCATAACCATAACCACTCTAACCAGCCGTTCCTCGGTCCCAAGCTTACTCATTGCCCACATCACCATCTCCCTAAGGATTCTGTTGAAGGCCCTCTCCAAGAGCTTTTTTGGTACAGTGGTAAAGTGTGTGTTTTCGTACACTGAAGAACGAGGGTTCGCGGCCTGCCAGGGTGATAAACTTTGGGAGCGTTCTTCTAACCAAGTACTGCTTTGGTGGACATAGGGGGTGCTGTGGTTGAACGAGTGTCACATACTATAAAGTATGCTTGCACCCAGTCGGCTTGCGTAGGCCGATTGCACTTAGTTCACAGACTAAACACACATCCAAAGCCACTCGAACACAACAGTCACACTTACAAGCACTTCTCACATACATACAATCTCTGCAGAGCACCACATGTTGGTGGAGTGGAGCCTGATACACCAGAAAGAAAGAAAGAAAACAAAAAATACAACTCTTTTTTTTCTTTCGCACATATTTTCCTTAATGCTGTTAGACAATAAATATTGCAACAGCTGTCCCTTTGCCTGGTATAAACCCAAACTGCATTTCATCAGTATTAACTCTTTCCTAATCATGCCTCCTAGGGCTGTCTCCATCACCTTCATTATCTGGTCTAAAAGTTTTATGCCTCTATAATTTCCTCTTTCCAGGGCATTGCCCTTTCCCTTGAACAGATTTACAGTTACACTTTTTCAACCAGTCATCAGGGACAACATACTCATATATCATCATCATCATCCGGACCTCCTTTCCCACCCTAGGACAGGGTGAGGAGTTGCAACGTCCAGACAGCCAAAGTTTGTCCAGTTCAGTGGGTCACGCTTCCATTCACTCATCATTCAAGTCCTCGAAATCCTGGCTCCGTCTGTTAGGCAAAAAAAACTTTCACCACATTCTGTAGCTTCACGTATACCTTTCTGATAAAGCCAGTCCGAATGCTGTCACATTAAAAAGGAGTGCCAAATCCTTGGTCATGCGCTTCACCGCACAAAATTCATCCAGCCACCTTGATCTCTTGTCAGTCCCTTAGCCACACCAACTTCCATACCTCTCTTCCTCATGCTCTCATCCACCATAGCCCTCTACCTTCTCCTTGGCCTACCTCACTTCCTCCCTCCTTCAGGTTCACTCAGATGTACCTTTTTCACTACTGTATTTTCATCCATTCTCTCCACATGACCATACCGTCTCAGTACACTCTCTTCGATTTTGGTGTCCACAGACTTCCTCACTCCGCATCTTTCACAAATCACATTATTCCATATTCTATCCACTCTCTGTACTCCTCATACATTCCTCAACAGTCTCATCTCCACTGCTCTTACTCCTGACTTCCTGACTTTTCATTTTCATGCCACACCATAGTCTCACATCCTTATGTTAAAATTGGCATTAACACTCCTTTATGTAAGCCTCGTGCAGCAGCAAAACTCAAGCCTCTGTTTCTTATCGAGGCCTTCATAGCACCAGCTATTTTCCTTCCTTGTGTCACTCTATTTTCCACTTCTTTTACACAGTTTCTCTCTTTTCTGTCAGTGTACCCAGGTATTTGAACTCTCTCACAAATTCCAGTCTCTCTCCATTCACTGTAACATCACACTGGGAGTCACCTTCTCTCTTAATAACCATCACTCCTTTTTACATTTACTCTCAAGGCATGACACGCACAGACATCTACAAAACTCTGCACTAGTCTACCAAGCTCTTGTCCAGTATATGGAAGTAGCACTGCATCATCAGCATACAAGAAATTTGAGATATTCAGTTCGTCAGCATTCATTACCAACGCCATCACT
>JAGKTI010007792.1:23558-35657 GCA_018397915.1 Birgus latro | reverse complement strand
CCTGTATTTCAGGTACCCTGTTGATGAAAGATGTTGAGTTAAGGTACTGTTAAATGAACCCTTTGTAAAGAGACTTTATGGACACCCTGTGTATATATATATACAGTATATACACACTCAACCCCCAGCTATTGTGCCTAATTGGTTACAGTAAACCAGTGTGATAGCTGATTTCGCGATAGCTGAATTGAAGAATCAATGGGAACATTTCTAATTGTTTTTTCGGTGGCCCATTTCCCTAACTTTTAACTACTTTATACCTACGATTTCCAGCCAACCTCTCCTCCAACATGAAATAAAGCATTATTATATTAATAATAACATTATAATCAATAAATAAACAACATAAAAGACCATCAAACTTACTTTTATAAGGATTAAGGAAGGTTTGGGTGGTTTGAAGGGTCCCGAGGCTTGGGGGTGGCTACTGCCATCACTAAATAGGAAAAAAGTGGCTATCTTCGCCAGATAATTTAATTTGATAGCTCAGAGTTGGTCAACTTCTTCTTCATCTCTTTGAATGATCTCTTTGTCAGCAAAACAACAGGAATAATACCAGCATCAGTTTTACTCAATGCTATAAGGATGAGAAGTAGTGAAATAAACAAATGGTGTGGATGTATCATCTACATCTTGGGACTGAACATTATTCTTTTTTTAGTTATCGATGGGCATTATTCATTATTCATTTCTTATATGATGATGGAATTCGAAGAAATTACTTATGTAGGATATATGCAACGATGTTTTAATGCAAAATGTTAGAGCATCGTGGCTGAAGATTGTATATACAGACATTATGTCGAGATAGAGGTTGGGTGTAGGTTCATTGTGAAAATAATCTGTGATTCGACGGTGGTGTAAGGCATTCATGTAGGCATGGTACTTGTCCTCATAACTTTCAAGGGCCTTATTAATGTAGGATATGCACTGTTCACTGTTGATAGTGGTATCTTCCTCTAAAATGTGACATATCTGGCCACTCAGCTCAATCAAAGTCGTAAAGTCGCACCAATCCAGTGCTACATTCACAACCCGGGCACTTCAGACTTGATGTGTGATGCGTGATAGAGTTCGTGGGGTGCGTGATAACGTGTTTGGTTGTGCATTTGATGTGTGCGTGATAGCAGATAAATGCGATAGCTGAACGCGTGATAGCAGGGGGTTAAGTGTATATGAATATATGTTGTATATATATATTTACATGTATAATGTCTTGTAATAAGTGTAGGGACCTGGGGCTTGGCTGGTTACAGTAATCTTAACATTTAAGGTGTGGCACATCAGTTGCATTCTGGAGTGGCATTATATGAGCAGTAAAACCCAGCTAGCTTGCAGATGTAAAGTAAACCTGTATTGGCCACACGTGGTTAGAGTGCTTCTTCCCACTAGACCACCAGTCATACATTAGGTTAAGTTGCTACCACTCAGTGTTAAATGGTTTTATAGTCTACATTGAGACCCCCCCCTCCCCTCTTTTTCTTTCCACCCCAAAAAAGGATCCAAAACCCAGAAGCCCACGAGATTATTCCCTCCTTAAAAAAATAAGTTAATAAATAACAGAGCTAAATTCAAGATCCATACAATTTGGGATGCCTGGACACATTGAATTTATAAGACTGGAGGTCATAGGCAGAGGGAACCTTCCACATTTATATTACATTGAGTTTATAGACCATGGATCATGCTTGCATGTGTAGGTCTTTTAACATGATGGCAGTTTTCCGTATACTGGTGTAGCAGTCTCCTTCTTATCTCTCATAATTCAGTCAAAGCTCTGTCAGACAGTACATCTTTTTGGGTAATACTGTCCTATCCTCCCCCAACCCCTCTCTAGGAGGCATAACCTGTGTAAACCCCTATGCAGGTCTCACTGTTAGTGCACAAAACCTGTCTCAGTACAATTTTCAGGTGACCACTTTTACATATTCATTATTTAATTCTCATATAACCTTTCTGTCTGTCTATAGTCATACACCTTAGTCCCATAAGGGATGGCTACAAACAAAATGTATCCATGCCACACTGTCCCCAGCCATTACATTGCCCTCTCCCCAACTCACACAACTCCTCTCATATACCTCTCCACTCTATCCCTCCATCTCATCATCTGCCTCCCCCTCCCTCTCCCCTCCTCCACCTTACTCACATACACTCTCGTTAGTCTCTCGCCCTCCATCCTCTCCACATGGTGAAACGACCTCATTGTATTTCTCCTGACACTTTCTGTCACATCCGCTTCCATCCCACAATGCTCCTTCACTTCCTCATTTGTCAGTCTTGTCTCACCATGTAGCTCCAGATGCTCTTCTCAAATAGGTCATTTCTACTGCTCTCACTCTTGACTTGTGTCCTTCTAACAAGGTCCAAGCTTCACTTACATATGTGAGAGTTAGTATCACAGTACCATCATGCAGCATTTTTTTTTTTTTTTTTTTACTCCTCTCTTCTTTATTTCTTATTACTGCTTTCAAAGAACCAACAGCAGTTTTTCTTCCCTATTAAATGTCAGGGCCAACTTGCTTAGCCCCGGGCTCCTACGCTTCTCTGTGGGACGACATAGGATTGGCTGATGAATGAAAATGCACCTTTCAAGTACTTCATCCTCTAAACTTCCATCCTTACTCATCTCATTACCCAAGTACTTAAATGCACTCACATTTTCCATTTCCTCAGCATTGCTGTGCATTCATTGACTTCATCTCTCTTGAAGACCACAACTTTACTCTTAACTACATTCGCCTTTAGATTGTTTCTTACACACTCTCCCACTCATTCACCAAGCCTTGCAGTTCCCCTTCATTTTCACTTAATAATACATTATCATCTGCAACCAGCAGAACAGGAAGTTTCCAGATGCTGCCCTGCCTCATTAGGGCCACTTCAACATCCACTGCCCTACCTTGCATCTCATTTATAACTCCATCCATATACAGATTGAACCACCATTGAGACATGACACATCCCTGTTTCAGTCCAACATTCAGATAGAAAAATTCACGTAGTTCACCATCCACACTCACTGCAGCCCTAGCGCCCTCATACGTACTCGTCACGGCATTTAACTGCTTCCCATTTACTCCATATAATTTTAATATTTTTCACATTCCTTGTCTGTTCACTCTGTCATATGCTTTCTCAAAATCCTACAAGGGTGCATACAGCTTCCTTCCCTTCTCTAGAAACTTTTCCACTGCACCTCCTAGGATTAATATCTGGTCTACAGAACCTCATCCCCTCTTAAAACCTCCCTGTTCTTCCCCAGCTGATTCTTCTGTGATATCCCTAACTCTGTCAATAAGTATCCTACTGTATACTTTTCCTTTTACACTAAGAAGACAAATGCCCTTATGATTACCACACATTTCTTTTTCCTTTGTACAGGGGACTCGACCTTCCTCCCATGCTAATCTGCACATCTTCCACATCCATTCTACTGCTACCTCACCCTCATGCTTCAGCATTTCACCACACACTTCATGAATTCCTAGGACTTTCTCCATTTTGACTTTCCTCATTGCTTCTACTACTTCCATCCTGCTGATCTCTTCCTTCGCATCTCGCTCCTCCTCCCAGTCATTCCCCAGCCACTTATACTTCCGTTACTTTCATTCTGTATATTTAACAATTCTTTAAAGTGTTCTTTCCATCTGCTCACTTTTCCTTCCTTCTCCACTAGCAATCTGCCATTTTTATCTGTCACTCACCTACTGCTATCTTTATCATCCTAGTTAACTCTCTCCACCTTCTTCCAGAACATTTTCTTATATTCCCTCCACTTTACACTCAAGTTGCTTCCAAATTCCTCATCCACTCTCTTCTTACTCTCTCTTACTAATCTTTTCATCTCTCTCTTCTTTTCGACATATAACTCTCTTCCGTCTCTCAGTCTCTTCCGTCCCACTGCGTCCCATCCACTTTCTGTATGCTTTCGTCTTTTGCACCACAGTTTTGTCTCACCTCTTCATTCCACGATGCTGTTCCTTGTACCCCCTTTCATCTTCTCTTCGCCCCACACACCACATCAGTCTCGCATGCTGCAAAGATTTCTTCTGTGAATATTGTGCACACATCTTCCACCTCTCCCATCTGCTTCAAATCATATCTAACCAATTCCTCTTCCATGTCTCTTATATTCTGCCTTTTTTTGCTCCATCCTCTTGCAACCATTCTACCTTCTTTTTATTGACTGTTTCCCTCTGCCCTTCTCTCCTGTTTATCCATTGTATTTGTACCTTGACTTTCACCAGCCTGTGTATGCTTTTGCATCCTGCGCATAACCACTTTTATGTTAAGCTAATGTGATTTCCATTATTAAAAATGTATTTCTGTATGTGGTTGGCAGGGGCACTCACTATCCACTCACTCAGTGTAGTGCTGCTTTGGGTGTCTGCCTTTTCCCCTCTTCCATCCTTCCTCACCTGTCTTTCTTTCCTTCACTCTTTCCTCTTTCTTCTGCCTACGAGTGACTTGGCTCTCCCTCTTCTGTCTTTCCTTCATTCTTTCCCCTTCCTTCTGCCTATGGGTAACTGTACACTGAGTGACAAGCCAAATTATTTCCTGTACACCAGGAAACCATTTACTACGCTGGGTGGTAACCACATAACCAAATTGTGGCGCCTGGTGGTTTAGTGGGTAATTAAGGTGCTCTGATTGGATTGAGACTGTAGATTTATAACCAAGGGGTGGTTGGGGTTTATTGCTCATGTAATGCCACTCAGGGATGAATGAGGCTGGTCACTCAACTTTAATGTAAGGACCAACATGCCTAGCCCTGGGTTGCTATGCTCCTCATGGGGCGACATAAGATTGGGTAATGGATAGTTGGATGGATGGATTTCTTTATACAAATTCCTCAATAGGTCAGTCTTTTTCCACATTGAATAATGCTATATGGCTTCAGATAACACTTAGAATTTAGCTTTAAAACTAGTCATAAACAACAACCCTCCATGTTTAATCAGTTTGTTGTTTGTAAAACAGGAAAATTGTTTCACTCAGCTCCTGCAGTCTCCAAAGCTGAATGTTAAGTGGCTAGAGAATATGAATAAAATGAAAGACATATCATTGGATTGAATAGGCTCATTGTCCACTGGTCCTGACTTGTGATAACAGTTGTATGTGTCATGAATACACCCATACCCTGATATCTGGCAGTGTTGTGTACCAGTGAGAGTGTTCGGTCAGCAAGTATCTCGGATATCGAAGCAATTTTCTCCATAAGATACTGAATAAAAGCCAGAGACGTGCTCCAGACCTAAACCCACACTCTCATATACCTTAATCAGTATAGACTGACACAGAAACACCATAGGTAATGTTATTATCCTTATGAACAGTACTGTTGCTAAAAAATGGCACATCAGACATCACATGCAGGAGGATAGGGTGGTGGGATGTGCGGTGTTGAGGGATGCATCAGGGCAACTAAACAGCCAGGCAGGCAACTAACAGTGAGCCAAGCCTGGGTGGGGGAGGGCAGGGGGACAGGAAAGGAGATCAGAAAGCCAAACAGCCCCCCCCCCCTCAGTCACACACACACACACACACACACACACACACACACCAAGAGACCATCATTGAATTATTTGATGGGTAATGAACCAATTAGAAAAGCGAGAGAAGAGAAAGATTTGGGAGTGCTGGTCCAGGATAGTTTGTCACCTGAAAAACATAAATAAGATAGTTAGAGAGATATATAAACTCTTGACCAGTATAAGAGTGGCATTTCATTACATGGATGAGGAGATGATGAAAAAATTGATGGTGACCATGATCTGCCCCAGGTTAGAATATGCAGCAGTAGTGTGGTCCCTACACAAAAAGAAAGATATAACCAAGATTGAGAGAATACAAAGAACAGCAATCAAGATAGTCCCCAGTCTGGCAGATTTGTCACACAGAGAGAGGCTGGAAAGGCTGGATTTGCCTTCCTTAGAGGAAAGGAGAGAGAGGGGTGACATGATTGCAGTGTTCAGGACTGTGATGGGAGTAGATAAAATTGACAGAGAAAATCTGTTTTTGTGGGATGAGAGGGTAACAAGAGGACATGGAATGAAACTAAAGAAACCAAGCTGCTTGATGGACATCAAGAAATATAGCTTTCCTTATAGATGCATAGACCTGTGGAATAGCCTGGACAGAGATCATCCAGTCTAAAAACTTAATACGAGTTTAAAGCAAAATTTGACTTATTGAGAAACAGAGACGGGACCCCACGAGCGTAGCTCATTTCCTGTATATCACAATTAGGTAAAAACACATACGAGAGAGACAAGTGGGGGTGGGGGAGGGCAGGGGGACAGGAAGGTAGACATGCTTGGCAGTGCTGAGTGTGGTGGGGGATGGAGGAGGGATGGGGAGGGAGGAGAAAAGAGGGGATGGAAAGAGGACGGGAGGACCGGGAGAGCCCCGTCACACCAAGGAAGAGGTGGAGTGTTGGACTGGAGAGGCGGGGTGTCGAACTAGCTAGGTGATGAACATTCTAATTGTTCAGATTGTGGGAGTGTTCTTGTGTTTGGTCTAGCGAAGCGCTGGTTATTGATGTACTGGATAAAGTAGGATATGGGTGTACTGGTGAGTTCGGTTCACTAAGGCAAACTTGGGATCATAGTCTCACCAGCTCAGGAAGCTTTCTGTCACCTTTTCCCTAACCCTGGCATTTCATTTTGCATATTACTGATTATTTTCTATTTTGTTGGGATGAGGGTATAGAAATTGCAGTTAAGAAGTTAAGGAGATTTATTCAGGAATAGAAGAGGGGTGGTAACAGAGAGGAATATTTTGCTTCCAAGCATAGCGCCAGAAAGGAGGTATACAGGACATAATCCAAGTCTCAGAGACTTTTACTGAATACCCTTAAAAGTGCCCAAAGGAAGACTTTGGTATTTAAGGTGGCAAAACAGATGAAGAGAGAAAACAAGGATAACATAGGTTAGCAGTGTGTGTGTGTGAAGAATGATGATGAAAAGAATGTGAGGGACAGTGAGATATTAAATTTGCTTGGAGAGAGCATCAGAACTGGTTCTTGAATGAAGAGTTTGACTAGAATATGGAAAGTTTAGAGTCAATGGATCCAGTGTTTGTTCCTTGGTCAAATAATATAGCAAAGAGAAAAGTTGTAGTCTTTTAGAGGGATGATGTCACTGATTGGATAGTGAGGTTAAAAAGTCAGGAAATGGAGACTTATGTGTCCCCTCAAATATTTAGATAGGATGATTACCAATTAAGGGAGTTTAGATTATTAAGTGCTTAACTCGTGGATTGTGCAATTACCTTCTTTTATCCCACCCCGCGGTGTGCAAAAAATGATTTTTTTTTTTTTTTTTAAGATAAACATTCAGGGCATCATCTGGTGAAAGGAAAAAATCTCTCTCTTTGCATCCTTGCGTAGCGCCATGCGTAAGTTTGCGTAGAGGTGGAGTAGTTATTGGTGATGTATGGCCAGCACAGCCTGAGCTGTGACTCGCAATCCATGGGTTAAAAGAGTGTAGCATGGAAGGAAGGTTGCAGGTAGATTTAAGGCAGTGATAAGGAATACGGAAGGAAAGAAGACATTGAATGATATTAATGTGATCACTACTCAAACGTATGGAAGTGAAACTTAGATCAGTTGGAAGGACATATGTCAAGAGTGTGAGAAATGGAAATGAGCTGTTTGAGAAGATCATGGAGAGACAGAGAACTGAGGAAGTTATGAAGCATTATGTTATGGATATAAAGATAGGCGAAGAACCTTGAGATGGTTCAAGCGTGTGGAGAGAACAGAGAACGAGAGATTGACCAGGAGGGAGTAATGTTTGTAAGTGAGGTTGAGGGAGAGGGGGGGAGGGGGAAATCAAGGATAAAGGGGAGGTATGCAGTGGAAAGGTTAATGAATCAGGGTGTTTTGAGTTGGAGGGTGGGCAGCCTGATGGCAGATGACAGGGTGATGCACCTTGTGGCCATCTCCTTCAGGATGAAAAAACTTCTGTCTCTGAATGGATAAACAGATAGATAGATAGATGATGATTTATGATTATGATTGCCTTTGGCAGTAGGGGTGGTCTCTACATATTTGTTATGGTCAGGTATTATTTTACTGGCTTAAGCTGGTTGTTGTTATGTCCTCTTGTTTATGAATGTTTTTTGTGCCATTTATTCTTGCAGTCAGCTTCCTGAGTTAAAAATGGGAAACTGACATGGAAAAATACTCTTGTTAGCTCGTATGGAATCTTGTTAGCTCGTATGGAATTCATTGGAAGTTAATATCTAAGTTCCTCTTCAGCCAACAAATTTCCTTCTTTCTAATCACTGAGTTTCTTTTGGTAATATCTAGTCACCATGTTCAGTTGACAACACTTGGAGGTTATTGATTCACATTTGATTACAAAGTGATTACATGCACTTACTAGTGGTACAGACTGGGGTATTGCTTCCCAATGCCATCCAGCAAAATGTGAAAGCTGTGTAAATAAATAGGATGAACTGAGGATTCCCAGTAGGATCCTTTAGTAGCCTGGTGGGATTTGAGCATTCAACCTGTATCAATTATTGTTTTCAATGTTCTTTAAAATTGGAGGAGGGGTACAGTATTACAGTATTTTGTAGATTGATTGAGATACACAGTGTCCCTGAAAAAGTGCTTTAATTATCATGACATTTTTATAATTTTAATATCCTCTCTGATCTCATGATATTTTAGGAAATTGAAGGTCACTTAGTTTTATTTTCATCTTTTTCACATCTCAAGGCAGGGAACCATGTACCAGATGATGTTGTATCCTCGACCATCCAGTTGATCTCAGAGACACGGGGAGAGCAGGCCTATGCGGTGGGAGAACTCTGGCGTCATCTGTCACATGCCCAGCTTGAATACCAGCCTGTCATTCAGGTGGCAACATGGTGCATAGGGGAATTTGGAGACCTTCTTCTCAGTGGTACAGTACTTGCAATTTTTTTTCTCTCAGTCTTAGCAATACTGTTCACATGTGTTTGATAATTACCGTATTTCCCACCATACAGTATAATGCACAGCAGCTCATAATGTGCACCCTTCATTTGGCAAAGGATATTTTGTTTTGTTTCGTTTTGTTTATAAAGGCTCCAGCATGCTTGCATGCGTCAGCTTTGGTCACCTAAAGGCGTCTGTCCTTGCTGCTCGATGTCTCGCAGCTTCCCTATTCAGTCCCTTATCCCTGAGGTGACACTCTATGACTTCATCCCAAGTTTTTTTTCAGTCTGCCTCTTGGAACCCTACTCCCAGTGTTAACACTTCTTACAGGCTGCACCCAGTTATCATCCCCCATCCTCTCCATATGCCCAAACCATCTCACCCTACCTCTCCTCATCACAACGCCATTACATTCCAGTCCCATCCTTCCTCTTAACTCCTT
Organism: Birgus latro; assembly: GCA_018397915.1. Classification (NCBI taxonomy): domain Eukaryota; kingdom Metazoa; phylum Arthropoda; class Malacostraca; order Decapoda; family Coenobitidae; genus Birgus; species Birgus latro. The sequence goes on along the minus strand of JAGKTI010007792.1, from coordinate 26,283 downwards.
CATCATAAACCTAGCACCCCCAGGCTTTACATTCAAGAATGCACTGTTCATCCACCTAATCATTGTCATTTCTGTATGTTTGAGTCTGTGAATATCCTCTTCCCTTTCTGCCCAGGTCCCACAACCATACAGCATTACATTCCTAACACATGCCACATACAAAGATTCCTTAGCATGGAGGGAGAGCCTTCTCAATGTCAGGAGAGGCAACAGCTCCCTGAACTTTCATCCACTCCTCACTCTAGCCACAGAGCTAGCTCCATCCCCAATTCCAGCACTTAACCTGCCCTGCCCCGTTGACGTATGATGCACATCACACCTTTTTTTCATGCTGAGCCCTGACGACGTGCATTGTACGTTATGCAGTTGAAAGGCCCGTCGTTTGCACATTTTTCAAGTTTTGCGGGAGATTTTTGGTAGGCATATGTGGGAGATAACACTGCCTGACCGTGTGTAACCCCACCCCCCCTCGGGGGGTGCGCCATTTTCTCGCAACTCACCTGTTAGCAGTGACCTGGCCAGTAAAGACACACAGCACCATGGTTTCTCCGATGACGAAATTCAAGGTGAAAGTGATTCCCGATGTGGAGGGCAAAGATTACGTAGCACCAGAGTTAGTGATGAACAGTAGGTAACATCACCAAGGTAGGTGCAGTATGTTGATGTGTTTGGTGTGTGAACAACCCTTATATCGCCCATATTATTGTGTGAAAGCCAATATACTTTTGTACTACATGTAAATTTTACCAAATAAATAATTAATTACCAATTCTGAGTGGTTTTGGTTAAGTTTCCCTCGCATAGGGAGCATCTTTTATGAAGCGCAGCGTCACAGAAAGTGGTAGCCAGGTGAGGGGCCTCTCACCTGTTTAGGGTATTTTTTATTTCAGGTGAGCGCTTTCTCGTTGAATTTTCGATGTTTCTCACCAAAGGTGGAGCCAAATTCCCCACCCCACCCCACCCCACCCCCCACCCCCTGAAAAAAAAAAATCCAGAACTTGCCAGGTTCTGGGGGTGGGTTGGGTAAAAAAGTTGCCAGGACGGGGCAGGTTAACATGTCTTCAAAACACACACACACACACACACACACACACACACACACACACACAGGTCGCCGACGTAGTCAGATGTCTTCCTGGATCGCAGGGAAATAATCGCTGAATCAGCGGCGAAAGGAAACCAGCCTATTGTGATTATGTAAATGAGTGCGTGAGTGGTGGTCCCGTCAGACATTAGTTAAAAAAAAACCGGGTTTCGGGATAAAGAGAGCAAGATACAGTAGAATAGAAAAGTTTCCATATGGTTGTATCATGGCGGAAAGCGACGGCGGTTTGTTTACATCTGGCAAAAGGGAATTTGTGGGCTTCTCCGACGAAGATGCGAGAAATGGAAGTACCAAACTCAATCAAACAAGAGTAGCAGAAGTAGAAAAAATGGCAGAGAGGAATGCCCAGGAATTGAAGAAGGTATGGGTAGTAATTAGAGAGCTGCAGGAGAGAACCTTAGAACAGGAGAGAGAGATCAATGTTTTACAGAACAAGCTGGAAAAAGTTTACACACGCAGTGCGGAACAAGAAAGAGAAGTTGCAGAATTAAAAGTGAGTAATGAATCTGCCATAAATGAAATAGAACACCTCAAGAGGGAAAGCAAGAGGTTGGAAGAAGAAAGAGACAGAATGAAAAGTAAATTAGATGAGTATGATTCAAAATCAAGAATGCAAGATGAACATATTAAGGAAATCAAGGAGCAACAAAAGGGGTGGAAAAAAATTAAGGAGGAAGGGAATGTAAATTTGCAAGAGATTATAGAACAACAAAGCAAGGAAAAGGTGGAGAAGGAAGTGGCTAGGGTACTGAAAAGTAGAGAATCTTTAGTCAGAGATGTAGCAGACAAGAAAAAATGTGTAATTATTTTAGGGGGAAAAGAAAAGCGTATCACGAGAAGATCTGAAAGAGAAAGAGAAGAATTGAGTAAAGTTAAAGAAATAATATCAGTAGTCATGGAGGGTAACAGTGAAGCCCAAGAAGAGATTGAAAAAGTGTTTAGGTTAGGTAAGTATGAGGAAGGAGGGGCGAGGCCATTGAAGGTGAAGTTTAAGTCCCAGGCAATAGTAAATGAAATCATGAATAGGACATGGAAATTGGCAGACAAAGAGGGGTTCAAAAATGTCTGATAAAGGAGAGATGCAAATGAGGAAGAAAGAGCTAAAATAAAGGAGTTAGTAAAGGAAGCTAAGGCAAAAAACGAACAGAGAACGGAGAAGGAGAAGACAGTGTTTTATTGGAGAGTTATGGACCAGAAATTGAGGAAGTGGTACCGACGGAGAGGAGGAGAAAAGATGGTATAAGTAATAACGAAAAAAGTTTGAAAGTGGCGTACACTAATATTGATGGATTAATATCGGCAATGTTAGAAATCAACGATTTCTTGAGGGTACAAGAACCTGATGTTATATGCTTTGTACAGACCAAGTTAAGGGAGAATATTGATATCCATATGGGAGATGGCAAATACAAATTGTGGAGAAGAGACAGAAAAGATAAAATGGGTGGAGGAGTGATGATAGCAGTGAAGAACAACTTAAATGTAGATTCTGTGGAAATGGGAGAGGGTAGGGCTGAAGTGATAAACATGAAATTAGAAACTGGAGAGAACTGTAAGAGAGATATAGCAGTAGTATATGTTCCACCTAAGACAAGAGCATGGATTGATGATGAATACCAG
>JAGKTI010007792.1:0-18727 GCA_018397915.1 Birgus latro | reverse complement strand
AACCCTAAGTAGTTTTCAGGAATTGTCCTGTCTCCAGTCTTGTTCAAAATTTGAAGTATTGCAAGTTATTATAGTCTACCAAAAATGTAAAGAACTATTGTCAGTAAGTATACATGAATGTTTTTATAGGAATTTTGGGAACAGCTGTTCAGTTTAGTACTGCAACCGACCTTAAACATGGCCGTCAGTGTAAACATTGGGGAACTGGAATTTCCAGGATTTGACGGTGAAACAAATGTAATGGATCTGGTTAAAATGTTGATTATGAGAATTAGTGAACTAGAAAAGAAAGTGGAAGATCTAGTGTCAAGAAACATGCCTGAAAATACCAAAAATACTATACAGAGTTTGATACAGGCCAATGAGACAGCGAACCAGGAGATTGAGAATTTGAAACGAGAAAATATTGAATTAAGGAGAAAACTTGAAGAGAGCAGTAACCAAACAGAGAAGGTAAGTAGTGTGTTAGAAGAGCAAAAGGCAAAGTGGGCACATTGGAAGAAGAACAGAAAGAAGTGGTCAGTTTAAGGGAAATTATTCAGGAAGAAAGGGAAATGAACAAGAAAAAAATGGAAGAAAATGTAGTGAAAATATTGAAGAAAAAAGAGAAAATAGTGAGAGAAACAGTAGAAAGGAACAGATGTGTGATAATATTTGGAAACAGAGAGGAGGAAGATAAAGTTAAGTCTGTGAGACTCGAGAGAGACTTGAATCAGGTGAGGCAAATATTGGACAAGATCGATCCCGAAGGAAATAAGTGGGAAAAAGAAATTGAGGAAGTAAGGAGGATAGGGCCATATAAGAAAGGGGAAGCAAGACCAATTAGAGTTAAGATGTCTTCAGAAGGTGTAGTAAATGACATACTTAAGGTGACCTGGAAACTGAGTAAAGAGGCAGGGATGGAAAATATTATACTCTAGTAAGAAAAGACTTGAATGAAGAAGAAAGAAAAGTTTTAAAATCTTTGAAGGACCAAGTAAAGGAAAAAAATGACAGGAGGACAGAGGAAAAACATAAAAGTTTTTTTTGGAGAGTGATGGATATGAAAACAAGGAAGTGGTATGTGAAGAACTAGATGTGAATTAAACAAAGGGGATGGATATGAATATGAAAAAGAGAAGAACTAGTAAAGATAAAAACAGTGCAGCAAATCTGAGTATCATGTACAGTAATGTAGATGGGTTAATATCTAAGAAAGGGGAAATTGTAGATTACTTAAATGAAAATAAACCTGCAATTGTTTGCTTAGTAGAGACTAAATTGCCCCGAGATGTCGTTACAAAATTATTTGGCTGGAACAATTATAAGATTTGGAGGAAGGACAGAGAAGGTAAATTTGGGGGAGGTATAGTGATATTAACCCGTAATGACCTAAGAGTAAAGAATATAGAAATTAAAAATACTAAGGCTGAACTTTTGGGAGTTGTAATAGAGGACAATTATGGAGAAAAAATGGATGTAATAGTTTTTTATATGCCCCCCAAAACTAGGGCATGGACAAAGGAAGATTACAAACAGTTAATAAGAGAATCCATTATTAGGCTAAAAATGTTAATTGAACGAAGAAATAGAATAATATTAATGGGAGATTTTAACTGTAGAGAAGTTGATTGGGAAAGTATGGATGCTGGGAACAATGAGGAATCATGGGGAAATAAATTAATGGAATTGATGATGGAAAACATGTTAACCCAATTGATCAAAGAAAACACAAGAATTAGGGGTGACGATGAACTATCCAGGCTCGACCTAGTATTCATAAAGGACCCAAATGATGTGAGAAACATAACCTACCATTGCCCCTTTGGTAAAGTGATCATCTGGTAATTGAGATGGATGTGGTAGGAGTGAGGGAAGGAGAAAGAGATGAAAAACACAGAGAAAATAGATACAATTATGGGAAGGCAGACTTTGCTTCCCTGAGGAACTTTTTCCAAAATGTAGAATGGAGTAAAATGAATATGATCACATGTTGTTGAGAAATATGAGTTTTTGACAGAAGTATATAAAACAGGAGTTACTAAGTATGTCCCAAAATTTTCTGCAGCTATGGAAAGGAAGAAAGAATGGTTTAACAACAGATGTAGGATGGCACAAGAGGCAAGGAAAAAAGCATGGAATAAAGTGAGAAGAAGGTATAGTGATAGGGCTTGGGAGGAGTACAAGCAGGTAAGAAATGAATATGTAAGGGTACGGAGAGAAGAGGAAAGGAAATACGAAAAAGATATTGTATCTAACTGTAAAAAAGAGCCAAAACTATTTTATAGGTATGTAAATGGCAAAATAAAAGTTAAGGACAGTATAATATGACTGAGGGGTGGAGATGAAACATACGAAAGAGAGGAAGACTTGTGTGAAATAATGAACAACATGCTGCAGTCAGTTTATGTATTGGAAGACTAATTTAGGGAGCCTGAAATGGAACCCAGGCTGACGAGAATGGCTGAAATTACAGTTGACATGAATGAGGTGCTAGAGCTGATGAAGGATTTGGATGTGAGAAAAGCAATGGGACCAGATGTTGTGGCTGGATGGATCCTGAAGGAATGTGCCGACCAGTTAGTGTGGCCAGTTTATGTCATCATCAAGACCTCGCTTGAAAATGGACTGTTACCTAAATATTGGAAAAGAGCAAGTATTGTGCCAGTCTTTAAGGGAGGAGATAGGGAGGATCCACTTAATTATAGACCTGTGTCACTTACTAGTAGTGTTTGTAAAATCTGTGAGAAAGGTATTAGAAAAAGATGTGTTGGAACTAGACAAACCGCACTCACCGGCCGGATTTACGACGTGAACTGCCAAGGCTCCCGGTTGCATACCACAGGAACCTTCCGATGACGTCATCACTCGTGACTTAGCAGATGTGTGCGTGCGCACACACACTAACACTCTCGTCCTCTCTTCTTAATTTGACAGAAGATTCCAAGGACGAAGCTGGATGGTCTATTTGCGTCTGATACACACTATGTATCCAATACATAGACGTTTGTGTGAGTACCATCAACACCCGATACACACTATGTATCCAATGCATACACTTTTGTTTAATTACTATCAAGACCCAGTCTGTGGCCACATACAGATATGTGATGTCTCTTAAAGTATTATAAACTTTCTAGTCTCGGCTGACTGCTGCACGCAGCCGCTCGGTCGAAGCACCTTTCTTGGTGAGACAATCAGCCAGTTGTTGTGATGTATCCACCCAGGATACCTCATCAATCTCCCCCCGCAACACAGCAATATCGATGCGCAATCTCCTGTCTTCTACGCTCATACAGGAGTAAAGGGCGTCCACCAGACTCTTGTTGTCGACGAAACACTTTATTTTTATCTTTCCACATCCAGAAACCTCACGCAATATGTTGGAGAGATATACAGCAGTTTCAGCACATTCAAGCAGCGCCAACGCCTCAGCAGATAAGGTAGATTTGACGACCCTCCTGATCTTCCTTGTCTGCCAAAATATAGGACATCTTGCCTCACTAGCATCTCGTAGGAAGATCACAAAACTTCCCTGAGATCCATTGCCTACAAGGTTGGCAAATGAGGCATCCGAAAAGCACTCTATATGACAGTCCTCGATCGGCCCCATTCTTGGAAAGTATAGCTTCATGTTGTCAGTCTTCACCCTTGAGATCACCTTATTGAGTCTAAGCAAATCCGCTACGGTAGCTCGGTTGCTATTCATGCTTAACTCACACACATCAAAGGCAATATCTGGCCGGGTGTATGTGGCAATCCAATTGAGTTGCCCAATTAATTCTCGGTACTCCTTTTTCTCAGACTCGGACAGCTCCCCTGATTTTACTGCTGCACGATGTTTACTCAGCGTGACTGGTTTCAAGGATGAAGCATACTGGAATTGGTCGAGCGTTATGCTGCCATCGATGTTGGAGATGACATTGAGACCAACGTACTTGAAGGCTTTTGATTCTGAACTGTCGATGAGGAATATTTGACTCAACCGATTTATCACTTGCTGTTCAAACTCATGTGTACCAGCCCAAAGGAAGTCGTCGACATAGATGCATACAATGCCTTCGACTTTGCCACCATTGCTCCAAGAGAACAGCGCTGAATCCAGTGATGATACTTTAGCTCCGAGACTCAACAGCTGATCTTTTACGCCCAGATACCAATGCCTAGCAGCATCACAAAGGCCGTAAACAGTTTTCTTTAGTCTCCATAACTTACCATTTGCATATTCAGGCGGAGGACGTAAATGAACAACTCTCTCAATGTCGTTGCCTTGCAGGTAGGCAGCTTTCACGTCCATAGTGTGGCAATCCCACTGGTTGGTGGAGGCCAAAGAAAGTGCCAAACACACTGCCTCCTTTGAACAAGTAGGCGAGTCATTTCGGAGATCCACTGTGTTTTCCTCAAATCCTCTGGCAACTAAGCGGGCCTTAACAATAGGCTTTCCATTTTTCAGTTTTTCTGTCACAACCCATCGAACGGTTATGGCACCTTGCCCAACATCATCTACTTCCTCATACACATCATTATTCTGCCAATTTGTAATTTCATTTTCCTTAGCACATAATATGGCCTCAGAGTTGAAAAGAACAAGCATTTCTGTGTCATCATCAACCACTTCCCATTCGCTAAGATCCTTCTCCAAATCTATCCAATCAGTGCTGCCATCAGAGTCCCTCTTCAAATTATAGCAGTGTTTGTACTTTCCAGTGGCTTTACCTGCCCGACTTATAATCCTTCCAGACACTAACTCTCCACTTTCTGAATGTATTCCCTTTATATGTTGACCAACAGAAACTTTGGGAAGCTGATTAATCGGAACAGAAACTGTGGGAGGATCATCGATTGGGACCACACCATCTTCCGACTCGTCATCTGGTGGATAGTCATTCAACACTTGCGTAGGATCGTCATTAGGCTTCTCCTGGACAACATTTTTCTTCTCATCACTGCTGACATCACTTTCAACTGTAGTATCTTGCTCTGGCGCTCGCGCTAGACGACATACGTGCACTCGCACGTATACACCGCCGTGTCTCACCAGAATTTGTTTCCCATCTCTGCCTATTACAATTCTGGGACCATGCCACTCATGACTGTCATTTCTTTTGTAGAAGACTTCATCTCCATTCCGGATGTCGTTTAGGTCACTCGAACGTACGTTGTGCCGCAGAGCCCTAGCCAAGCGTTCATCTGATTCGGTCTTTATAAACTCTTGCCTAGCTAAATGAAGAGCGTTCAAGTTGTCTCTCACAATTTTCTATGGTGATGAAGGTTCCAAGGCTGGAGGATCATTTGCATACACATTAGGCAGACCAGGGTTTTGACCAAAAACAAGTTGGTTAGGAGAAAAGCCTGAGTAGTTGGTGAGAGCATTTCTTGCCGATACTGCCCATGCCAAGGCCACATCCAATTCACACTGGCTATCAGCCATTATCTTCTTAACAATGTCACCAGTGACTGCATTTTGACGCTCACAGACTCCGTTGCTCCAAGGGCTTTCTGCAGACGTTGTCATGATCTTGATATTGAAGGCCTCTCCCAATGCTCGCATTTCTGCATTATTGAATTCATAGCCATTTTCTGTAAGAATTTTTCTAGGTGTGCCAAACACAACAATCCAGCTCCGAAATATTCCTTTGATAATGGTGGGCGCATACTTATCTGCGATTACTATCGCATTACAATACCTGGTCGCCAAGTCAACAAAGACTAAGAAATAATGCCTTCCCCAAGCTTTTAAATCCATGGCTATGGCTTCGTTAAACTTAGAGGCCACGGGCAAACTGACTACGGGTCGGGGCTTGGCTTTCTTAAATCTGCAACAGACTGTACAAGCATCAGATACAGTCTTGACAGCCTGTTCCAGTTTTGAACTTTTAATTCCCGCATCTGTGATCAGTTTAATTAGTTTTGCCGATGTTGGGTGTCCAAATTGCCTGTGAAGCTTCAAAGCGGTTTTTTCTACATCACCCCCACGAGTTGCCAACATGATTGTTTCACAAAATTCATGATCTAGTCATAAGGAAATTGGAAGTTAGTAATGGCCTGAAGATGAGGACTTTAAATCAATGATAGTTCCACAAATTTTGACCTGGTCAGTTCCAAGGTTAATCAACATTTTTGCTTTTTTCATGGAACGTCTACTCAACAGCAAGGGAATACTGCAGTCCACAACATCAGTCACGATGGTAGCACGCATGTTTCCAATGTAGCAGGGCAGAGTAACACGTTTGAGGGAAGAAACTGTGACACCATCAGCAAAAGTAAACGTTGAGGATGACACTTCTTCTTTTACAGCATCACGTTCATAATCATTGAGCTCACTTAGATAGCAATTGATCCATTCAACTCCACATACAGTTGTAGAACACCCTGTGTCTAGAAGAGCACATCCCTTAGATTCTTCTACTAGAGTCTGTGACTTACCTCTACTAGCGGCATCATCCGCATAGCCCATAAACAACTACAAATGCACTGTTTCAGAATTCTCTTCTCGACTGCCGTCGTTTTCGTATGCATCCGGACAGTCACGTGCCCAATGAAATCTAGAATCACATACGAAACACTTCAATACCTTTCTGTCAGGCCCAAGTGGGTTCTGCCTCTTGCCGGTGGATGAGCGTTGGAGAATTCTAGCAGATACGGTTGAACATCGGCCACTACCCCGAGGTCGATCACGTATTGCACCACCCCGGAACATTCTCCGTCCTCGTCGAGTTCCTCTAGCATAAAGCGTTTTGTCACTCTCAACTTTGTCACTCCAAAATACTGGTTCGTCTTTCATCTCCCGGGCAGACATCGATGCCTCGTTCTGCCTGCCAATTTTACCAGCAAAAATACGATTCAGGGCAGATTTCATATTTTCGTATGTCACCTCAGTTATCGCGGACATCACTAGTTGTCGTTCACCGTCTGAAAGTTTACATGCAGCTAAGAGCATAAAAGCCATCACAGAATTTGGCAGTTCCATGTCCTGCATGGTAAATTTGAAGTAAACATGCTCAAATTCTGTCACGAACTCCCGAATGTTCATATCACTGGCTTTTCTGAAGTTATATAGCTCATAAAAACGCTGCAAACTGTCGACGTCCTTTGTCCACGAGAAATAAATCGTCTAATTTCTTCAGCAGGGTCTGAACACCATCCTTCTGCTTTAAAACATCTGTTTCAAGTTGCGAGGACGCCACCCTCACTCTCCCAGACAATGACAGGTGAATAGCTAAAGCTTGTTTTTCTGCTGCTAGGTCCGTTAGTTCGCACCAAATGCCAATGTCTTTTTTCCAGCTCTCATATGCAGAATCATTTTCCAATTTTGGAGGCCACTTGGTCGAACACGACGCCATTCTCGAACTACGCTCTGCTACCAAGATGTTGGAACTAGACAAACCACACTCACCCGGCCGGATTTACGACGTGAACTGCCAAGGCTCCCGGTTGCATACCACAGGAACCTTCCGATGACATCATCACTCGTGACTTAGCAGATGTGTGCGTGCGCACACACACTAACAAGATGGATAAAGTATTTAGAAGGAAATGAAGTAATAACACCAAGACAGTTTGGTTTTTGGGAAGGAAGATCACGTGTTACTAACTTATTAAGTTTCTACAGTAGGGTAGCAGATGTCATACATGTCATACAAGAGAGAGAGGGATGGGCGGACTGTCTATCTAGATCTTAAGAAAGCATTTGACAGGGTGCCCTATAGGAGACTATTGTGGAAGTTGAGGACCTTTAGAGGGGTGCATGGGAAACTATTAATGTGGATGGGAGATTATTTGATAGGAAGGCAGATGAGAACAGTAATAAGAGACAAGGTTTCACAATGGAGAAATGTGACTAGTGGAGTACCCCAGGGCTCTGTCCTGGCCCCAGTAATGTTTCTGATATATGTAAATGATTTGCCAGAAGGTTTGAATAGTTACATGAGTATGTTTGCAGATGATGCTAAAATTATGAAACATATTAAACGTATTGATAGTTGCAAAGAACTTCAAGAGGACTTGGACAAACTACACAGCTGGAGCTAGACTTGACTTGGAAAATGGACTTTAATGCCAAGAAGTGTCATGTATTAGAAATGGGCATAAGTGAAAGAAGACCACACTGGACATATAAAATGGGCAATGAGATGATCAGGAAAAGAAAGGATGAGAAAGACTTGGGAGTGATTATTCGGGATGACTTGTCACCAGAAAAGCATATAAACAAAATTATTGGGGGAACTTATGGATTACTGACCAACATAAGAGTGGTCTTTAATTATTTGGATGAGGAAATGTTGAGGGAGTTGATGGCAACCATGATAAGACCAAGACTAGTGTATGCGGCGTTGGTATGGTCACCTCATTTGAAGAAGCATATTGATAAACTAGAGAGGGTTCAACGTATGGCAACGAAGATGATACCACGTTTAAGGGAACTCACCTACTAGGAGAGATTGTAAAAACTGAAGTTACCAACACTGCGCGAGAGAAGGGAAAGAGGTGACTTGATTGCAATATTTAGAAATGTAAGAGAATTGGAAAGGCTGGATAGAGAGGATCTTTTTTTGTTGGATGGTGGAAGAGCAAGAGGTCATGGCTTCAAGTTGAGGAAAAGTAGATGTCTTAATGATCTCAAAAGGTTCAGTTTCCCGAACAGAAGCATAAGTATTTGGAATGACTTAGACGAAGAGGTGGTGCAGGCGAAAAACATTCATGTATTTAAAACTAGATTAGATGAATGTAGATATGGAGACAGGACAACACAAGCTTAGCTCAATTCCTGTATACTACAAATAGGTAAATAAAAATAGGTAAATACACACACTCACTCACTCATTTCTATGCCCTTGATAGACTCACCAGCAAGATCAATCCATTCACTCCTAACAATATCCACAGGCTTTCCCCGACATACCACATTCATGAAATCAGCATTATCGTACAGTATCCCTTTAATACCACTACATCTCTTATGCACCCACTTATCAGAAACACTGCACAAGATGGAATTACTTCCCATGCCCTTGTGGCAAACCACATGGCCACTCTCCTACTGCTTTGACAGTACCACCACCAGCCATAGATATCATTGCTTTTATTTTTTCAGCATTTACTGCAAGCCTTTGTGCCATATACCATCTCTCCACTTTGTAAATCTTTCCTCTGCCTCCCATTCATTCATCCAAGAGGTGGTTGGGTTTATTGCTCATGTTATGCCACTTTGGGATGAGTGAGGCTGGTCACTCTCATCTTAAATATCAGGACCAACTTGCCTAGCCCCAGGCTTCTACTCTTCTCATGAGGCAACGCAGGATTGGATGATGGATGGATGGATATAACATTACTCCAGAAAATTTTGGATAGCACCTCCAGTGCAAAATTGGATATATGTGGAATAACTGAAGCTAAATGGCGAGGTGAGAGTGAGAGAGAATGGGAATATGGATGGGGTATATGCGCAGGAGTGGGTGAGAATGAGAGGGCAAAAGAGGGAGTGTCAATTGCTGTGAGCAACAGGTGGAAGGAGAATGTAAGAGAGTATGGTTCAGTTGGGTCAAGGATTGTGTGGGTAAAAGAAAAAGTTGGACTACAAATGTGGGCAATTGTGTGCGTGTATGCGCCAACGCAAGAGCGTGTAAGTAGAGTGAGAGAAGAGTTTTGAACAAATGTGGAAGCCTGCTTGGAAAAATTTAAAAGGAATGAGAGAGTGTTTCTGATTGGAGATATGAATGGAAAAGTAGGGAATGAGAAGGTGCATGGAGTAGTTGGTGAGTGGGCTGTGCCTGCAGAGATGGATGAGAATGGCAGTGCTTTAGTGGACATTTGTGCTGGGAGGGGGTTGGTTGTAGCTAATATCCTCTTCAGGCACAAAATGATCCATAGGTATTCGTGGCGAGTGGTGAGAAGAGAGGACGGTGGAATGAATGAACGGAAGGCAGTGATTGACTATGTGTGTGTGGATGAAAGGATGCAAGAGTATATAGAGTTTGGGGAAGTGGACTTTCTGACCACCACTTGGTGGTGGCCAGAATCAGAATCCAAACAAGATGGAGGAGGAGAAGAAGGGAAGGACAGGAGGAAGTATTTGTTACAAGAGGATGGAATAAAGGCTGAATATAAAAGGGAAGTGGAGGAGTGATTGGATAAATATAGATTGGAGCAGATGGGGGACGTGGAAGGTGTGTGCAAGGTATTCACAGAAGAAATCTGTGCAGCATGTGAGGTGGTGTGTGGGGTGAAGAGAAGACGAAAGGGGGTTCAGGGAACAGCATGGTGGACTGAAGAGGTGAGAGAGGCTGTGGTACAAAAGAAGAAAGCATATAATGAGTGGATGAGGAACGGGCGTCGAAGAAGCTGAGAGATGGATGAGAGAGTTATATGTAGTGAGGAGGAGAGAGGTGAAAAGATTAGAAAGAGAGAGTAAGAAGAGAGTGGATGAGGAATTTGGAAGGAATTTGAGTGCAAAATGGAGGGAATGTAAGAAAATGTTCTGGAAGGAGGTAAAGAGAGCTAGACAGGGTGCCAATGAAGTCAGTGGGGATGTGACAGATAAAAATGGTAGATTACTAGTGGAGAAGGGAGAAAAAGTAAACGGATGGAGAAAACACTTTAATGAACTGTTGAACATAGAGAATGAAAGTAATGCAAGTATAAGTGACTGGGGAATGGCAGGGAGAAGGAGGGTTGTGAGAAGAGAGGAAGAAATCAGTAGGATGGAAATGGTGGAAGCAATGAAGAAAGTTAAAATGGGGAAAGCCCCAGGAATTGATGGAGTGTGTGGTGAAATGCTGAAGCATGGGGGAGAGATAGTAATAGAACGGATGTGGAAGGTGTGCAGATTGGCGTGGGAGGAGGGTAGAGTCCCTGAGGATTGGAAGTCAGGTATAATTATTTCTCTGTACAAGGCAAAAGGGGAAAAAGCTATGTGTGGTAATTATAGGGGCATTTGCCTTCTCAGTGTGATAGGACAAGTATATGGTAGGATGCTTATTGACAGAGTTAGGGAAATTACTGAGGAAATAGTTGGAGAAGAACAAGGAGGTTTTAGGAAGGGAAGAGGTTGTGTAGACCAGATATTCATTCTTAGATCCTTAGTGGAAAAGTTTTAGAGAAGGGCAAGAAGTTGTATGCAGCCTTCATGGATCTGGAGAAAGCATATGACAGGGTGGATAGACAAGGTTTGTGGAAGGTATTAACCCTTTCGCGCACGGTACCGCGATCTGCGTTCATGTGGTGTGGTGTGCCAAAGCACAGGACTGCAAATCGCGTGAAAACGTGAAAAAAATTAACCAAAAAAAAAAAAAGTTTTCAGTCGATTTGCGTCAAATTTTGTAGCATTCTAGGAGCCACGTGTCTCTCCCGAGGTAAGACTTTGGCAACACTGCAATGTCTCCTATGTGCCTGTACGTAGTGATAGAATCTCAGTGCTCCACTAGCAGCCAGACAGCAGGGTCATGTTGTGTTGTGTTGTCCCATTAAATCTGCCATTTTCCCCCTCCCACCCAATTCTGAAACCATTATTGAAATATTGTGACTGTACAGTGTTTTTTACTATACTGTGAAGTGATTGTGTCTGTTGAACATAGATACATTGTTTGTAAAGCATTGGGGCCCGTTATCAGCTAAGCCTAGAGGCAGAGTCTGGTTTGTTATAGCGGGGTTTCCACTCACCCTGCCCATAAAATGATGTATTTTACCCTTATAGTGAAGACATTACTTATATCTGTGAAACATATAGTGCCTGGATTAGTGGAATAACTGACCTACCATAGCAGCCATTATGTTATGTCATAGAGATAACATAGACATATGGATTAGTTGCTAAGGGAACTTTCCACTCACCCTGCCCATAAAATGATGTATTTTACCCTTATAGTGAAGACATTACTTATATCTGTGAAACATATAGTGCCTGAATTAGTGAAAAAACTGACCTACCATAGCAGCCATTATGTTATGCCATAGAGATAACATAGACATATGGATTAGTTGCTAAGGGAACAGACGGTCTCTTACACCATACAGTAGGGAAGGGAATAACAGAAGAGGCTGGGATGGAATCATGTGATAGTGTTTTATATTGCATATGGTTCAGTGTGAAATATACGTATAAAATAGTGCAGCGAGTGTTCACCGAGAAATATTGCGTGTATTGACTGACAGCGGAAAGTTACGTAATGGTCAGAGACAAGGAAATACGCCTCACAGCGACACATATATGACATTATATACGTATGTCGTGCAGCGAATGTTTGTGGAGAAATCTACTGTGTGCATCACATGTGTTAGGCAAACGTGGTGCAAGGAACAGAGAATACGCCACACACACACACATACACACACATGCATACACACACACACACACACACACACACACAAACACACACACATACACACACTCACACTCACTCACGCACCTATGAACACACACAAAACTCACACACTACCTAACTCATCTTCAATCCCTTCAAGTTCCTGCCAGCAGCTCAACACCTCTGGAGCAAGTGAGTTATCCATATTTTGTTGATTTGTACATTGACCTGTTTCTACATTTCTATATTTTTTTCACAAATAAGTATTGTTTTTTACATATACACATATGAGATGGAAGAAAGTTCAGCTTTAGCAAAAAGACTAGTGGAAATGTCGAGTTACTGAGAGCACTATCAAAGAGCTTATGATATTTCTCGTGTATAATTTGAGTAAAAAATAATAATAATAATAAAACATAACGAGCGAAAATATGCAAGTATTCGTGAGGCAGGGAAATTGAGCGTTTTTATCTCGCTTGCGGGCGAGGAAGAGTGTTCTATCTTTGTCGTCCATTTACTCCAAAATTATTGAACGTATCGATTTCCTGTAAGAACCATGATAAAGATCAGTGAATTCTACATATGTACAGGACATAACTATGTAATTTCTCTAATGAAAAGTTGTGATTACGTAGGCAGTTATTGTGCACGCATGACGAAAGTGCACCGCGGCCGCGAGTACCATATAGTTTTTTGCGATTTACTCGGAAACGAAAAGCGTATCAAAACAAAAAGGTATCAGGAGAAAGCTTATGAAATTCTACATAAGATTACATAATAAAAACATTAGGTGTGCGTGAAAACTTCTGCAGTATACTTCCCTGAACAAAAATCAATTTCTTTACAAAAATTGCTTTTGGTTTTTGGCTATTTTGTCGAAAACTACAAATCGCATCACAACCAGACATACCTCATTAGAAAGCCAATGAAATTCTCTATCAAAACTTATTATAACATTTTTTGTATGATGGAAAACACTCGAACGACGATGTTGGGAAGTGAGATCAACTTTCCAAAATGTTTATTCACGGCGGCCTTGTATACTTTTATTCGTATTTTTCTGGTTTTTCTTTTGGCTTATCAGCTAGAACAAACATCGGTGAATAAGATGATGTGAGTTTCAGGGCAACATTTTGAGGTTTGGGTGGGAAAAATGAGGCAAGAATACATGTAATTTGCGTACCGCACGCTGCCAGCGGAGCGCGTGGGGGAGTAAAATCGTGAGCCATGAAACTTAATCAAACTTACCGTGCGCGAAAGGGTTAAGAATATATGGAGTGGCTGGGAAGTTGTTGAAGGCAGTGAAGGGCATGTATGAGGGTGCTAAGGCTGCAGTGCGTGTTGATGGCAAACTGAGTGAATCTCTCCATTTGAAGGTTGGATTGAAACAAGGATGTGTCGTGTCTCCATGGTTGTTCAATCTGTACATGGATGTGGTTATAAAAGAGATACAAGGTCGGGCAGTGGATGTTCGAGCGGCCCTAGTGAGAGAGGGCAGTTTGGAAACTCCCTGTACTGTTGTTTGCAGATGATACTGTGTTGCTGAGCGAAGGCAAAGGGGAACTGCAATGCTTGGTAGATGAGTTTGTTAGTCTGTGTAAGAAACGGAATCTAAAGGTGAATGTAGGGAAGAGTAAAGTGATGGTCTTCGAGAGAAGTGAAGCCAGTGAATGTACAGTGAGATTAGATGGGAAGGATATGGAGAATGTGACTGAATTTAAGTACTTGGGCAGTGTGATGAGTAAGGATGGAAGTCTGGAGGGTGAAGTGCTCGAAAGGTTGCAGCAGAGAAGGAAGGTTGCTGGTTCGTTGATAGCAGTGATATGAAACATGGAGGTGAGCATGGAAGTGAAAAAGTTGTTACATGACAGTATTGTGATACCATCTCTAACATATGGAAGTGAAGCTTGGACCCTGTTGGAAGGACAGAAGTCAAGAGTGAGAGCAATGGAAATGAGTTATTTGAGAGGAGCATGTAGAGTCACATGGAGAGACAGACTAACAAATGAGGAAGTGAAGGAGCGTTGTGGTGTGGTTGAGGACGTGATGGGAAGTGTTAGGAGAAACACGTTATGGTGGTTTGGGCATGTGGTGAGGATGGAGAGTGAAAGATTGACGAGGAGATTGTATGTGAGTGAGGTGGAGGGGGCGAGAGGGAGGGGGAGGCCGAGGATGAGATGGAGGGATGGAGTGGAGAGGTATACGAGAGAGGGGGGTGTGAGTTGGGAGCGTGGTAGTGAAATGGCAGGGGACAGAGTGACATGGAGGCGATTTGTTTGTGGCCACCCCATGCGGGATTGAGGCGTCTGGCAATAGATAGATAGATAGATAGACCTCGTATTTCCCTCAGTACAGTATCTCTTTTCCTAAAATGTGTGTTGCATACAACAGGAGCGTTCGCGCAGAATGGAAAATCTGCCAGACACCACCAGAAACTGTCTCGTATTCGCTTCATCAGGCTAAAGGGGTCTTCGTTAAACTTCAGTGTTATTTTTCTGATTGATAATTACGATATTGGTTGAGCAATTAGCTTTTAAAAATGTACATCACTCTTACTTATGCTATTTCACCCAAAATATCACCAAATAAAATAGTAGCTATATTATATATATTCTTCCCCAAGAAGTGTACGGCAATATCTGCCAATAAGATGGTTTTTGGACTGTAAGAAGTAAAAAATCCGTCTGAATATTGACATTTGTATATAGATTGACTTGTACTAAAAATGGCACATATAGTCTATCCATAGTTTATTATTTGTTGGACTCTTAAAATGTTAGCCCGTATGGATTCCTAGCAG
Organism: Birgus latro; assembly: GCA_018397915.1. NCBI lineage: Eukaryota > Metazoa > Arthropoda > Malacostraca > Decapoda > Coenobitidae > Birgus > Birgus latro. The sequence continues at coordinate 3,649 of JAGKTI010007792.1, read as the reverse complement.
GAAGAACATATAAATAATTTTTTTTTTTTTTTTTTTGGGGGGGGGGTAAAATATTGAGTAAAATATTATAAGTAAGAGTGATGTACATTTTTAAAAACGATTTGCTTAACCAATATCGTAACTGTCGATCAGAAAAATAATACTGAAGTTTAACTAAGACCCTGTTGGAAGGACAGAAGTCAAAAGTGAGAGCAGTGGAAATGAGTTATTTGAGAGAAGCATGTGGAGTCACATGGAGAGACAGACTAACAAATGAGGAAGTGAATGAGCATTGTGGTGTGGTTGAGGACGTGATGGGAAGCGTTAGGAGAAACACGTTAAGGTGGTTTGGGCATGTGGAGAGGATGGAGAGTGAAAGACTGACGAGGAGAGTGTATGTGAGTGAGGTGGAGGGGGCGAGAGGGAGGGGGAGGCCGAGGATGAGATGGAGGGATGGAGTGGAGAGGTATATGAGAGAGGGGGGTGTGAGTTGGGAGCGTGGTAGTGAAATGGCAGGGGACAGAGTGACATGGAGGCGATTTGTTTGTGGCCTTCCCGTTCGGGATCAAGGCGTCTGGCAATAGATAGATAGATAGATTAACTAAGACCCCCTTAGCCTGCTGAAACGATATCGAGGCATAGTTTCTGGTTGTATCTGGCAGATTTTCCATTCCACGTGAATGCTCCCATTATGTTCATTGCCTCCCCAGACTTGAGTATCCTATCCCCTTCCCAACTTTTCGTACCATATGTTCATCCCCCATATATCCCTTCTTATCCTTTCCTTACATGACCATTAAAGTCCCTTCCCAAGACTACAGTCTCATTATCCCCCATACAGCAAAAAAAATTACTCAGTTTAATTTGCTAAATACAGTCAGTCATTAAGTAATGCAGGCGATATGGACTGGACAAGGACCATGGTACTCAAAACACACGTTACTCAAACAATATGTTTGTATGTGTAACGGTATAGCCTAGCGGCTTTCCAAAACTTTTACTTTTTTCTTACTACCCCATCCCACATAAATTACCCGCTACTTATACCCACCATCAGGTAAAACACTGAGTGAGAGATATAACTATTGTAATTAAGAACATGAATGGTACTAAAATAATATTAACAAAAACATAAGTTAGGCTGGGTACCTGTGTGTTGTTGATACGTAGCTATGTGTCACTATCCCCCCGCCCCCAACCCCCTGTGTTGTCGGTATCATTGTTGAGATGTTGCTGCCCCCATACTTCTGTCTTCAGCATATAAGTTGAATCCTTTGAAGTCCAGGACTGAAACAACGGAGTTGACCTTGTCTTCAGAGGTGGATGTACGCCGGCCAATCATGGGGGATCTGGCGGGTGACGTACCACCAGTCGAGCAGGGCAGTACTCCCAAGGTGGATGGAAAGCTGATGACAGGGAGAGCTGGAGCTCCCGTTTCATCAGCCCTCAGGACTTGTTCCTGACCATCCCCCTTTGCTGAACTTTTTCAGTGTCTCAGTAACACAGAGAGTAGACCAGCATGCTCTCCAATACAAGTTTCTCTAACTGTCAACACCAAACTACATACACGCTACACACTACACTTCCTTTCCAAATTTTTAAAAAAAATGGCTAATGAAAATCGTGCCTCGGAGTCCCCGGGGGAGGGGACCATAAATGCCCCCACCATCCGCCCCTCTTCCAATGACGACTCTCGGAGCTGCCTGGAACCACTGTCTGACTCACTCCTTCTTCATTTCTGTAACATTCGCGGCCTTTCCTCTAACTTTCGCTCTGTTGAGCACCACCTCTTCTCCTCTAAACCTCACCTTCTCTTTCTTTCTGAGACTCAGCTGTCTGAGACAACTGACAGCAAACCCTTTTCTGTATCCTCCTACTTTCTCTATTCTCATTTCAAAGCCAAAGGTGGCTGTTGTGTATATGTACGCAGCGATCTATCTTGCTCTCGTGTTCCTGAACTTGATTCTTCTGAATTCTCTACTCTCTGGCTTCGGCTTTCGTGTCATTCTCTGACTAAATATATCTGTGCTGTTTACTTATCTCCTAATTCTACTGACTATCAAAAATTCTTTGACTATCTTACTTCTACGATGGAACACATTCTATCCAATTCTCCTTTCTCTGAAATCTCCATTTTAGGAGATTTCAATGTTCACCACCACCTTTGGCTCTCCTCTCCTTTCACTGATCCACCTGGTGAACAAGCCTACATCTTTTCTATCCTTAATGACCTAGAGCAGCTTGTACAGCACCCTACCCGTATCCCTGACCGTCTTGGAGAGAGTTCAAACATACTTTGACCTTTTCCTAACAACTAATGCTTCTGCTTACACTGTTAATCTTTTCTCTCCGTTGCGCTCCTCCGATCATAACCTTATTACCTTAACCTGTCCTACTGCTCCAGTACAGCCTGTGGACCCTCCAAAGAAACGCCACCTGTGGCACTTTGGAGCTGCAGACTGGGTGGCCCTCAGGCAGTACTTCTTTGATTTTCCTTGGAATGATTATTGCTTCCATGGCCGGGAGCCGTCTGAGTGTGCCCTGCGCATTACGGAGGTTATTCTCTCAGGCATGGAAGCATACATTCCTTTTTCATATCCTCTGACTAATTCAAGAAAGCCTTGGTTTAATCACGCTTGTTCTAATGCTGTCCGCAACAGAGAGAGGGCTTTTAAAAGGTACCGGAGCCAACCCACCCCTGAATCACATCTTTTTTATATTTCTGCCCGGAATCGTGCTAAGTCTGTTCTTCGCTCTGCTACAAAAAATTTCATCCGTGCTCAATTTTCCCAACTCTCCAACTCGAATTCTTCTCGCTCCTTTTGGCATCTTGCCAAAAACCTTTCTAACAACTTTACCTCATCATCCTTCCCTCCTCTTTTCTACTCTGATGGTTCTGTAGCTATTTCTTCTACTGATAAAGCAGATCTCTTTGCTCAGACTTTCTCCTCCAATTCTACCTTAGACGATTCCGGTGCTGTTCCTCCATCACTTCCCCCCTCAGACTTCCTCATGACTGGCATTAAAATTTCTTCAGCTGATGTATTTTCTGCCATCACTGGCCTCAATATTAATAAGGCATATGGGCCTGATGGAGTCCCTCCTGTTGTCCTCAAAAACTGTGCTTCTGTGCTTACACCCTGCCTAGGTAAACTCTTTCGCCTTTGTCTTTCAACTTGTACCTTTCCTTCTTGCTGGAAATTTGCTCTCATTCAGCCAGTCCCAAAGAAGGGTGACCATTCCCAACCCTCTAACTATCATCCAATTGCTTTAACAACCTGTGTCTCAAAAGTTTTCGAATCAGTTCTTAACAGAAAAATTTTAAAGAACCTTTTCTGTCATAACCTTCTTTCTGATCATCAGTATGGGTTCCGTCAGGGATGCTCCACTGGCAACCTTCTCACCTACCTTTCAGACTCCTGGTCATCCTCCTTTCGGGACCTTGGCGAAAGCTTTGCCATTGCACTTGACATCTCAAAGGCTTTCGATCGAGTCTGGCATAAATCTTTGATTTCCAAACTGCCCTCTTACGGTTTCTATCCTTCTATCTGTGCCTTCATCTCTAGCTTCCTTTCTGGTCGTTCTATAGCTGCTGTTGTAGACGGCCATCGTTCTTCTCCTAGACCTATCAACAGTGGTGTTCCTCAGGGCTCTGTCCTATCACCAACTC
>JAGKTI010007791.1:24752-35657 GCA_018397915.1 Birgus latro | reverse complement strand
ACACACACACACACACACACACACACACACTAAATATACAATGCAGCCAACTAAAAAAGCAGCTTCCCACGAAGGGAGCTAAGGTATACGCTTTTTTCGTAATACAACGCTAGATATATAGCAGAATGTAAACAATCGTACTGACGTATGGCATTAGATCTACCATGACTTACTAAACTACCGGGCAACAGATTAAAAAAATTTAAAGGTCAAACAACTAAAAACAGTAGGCCTAGTCATTACAAACAGTACGCCTAATCATTCCAAACAGTTGATCTATTCGTTAAAAACAGTACGCCTGTTCATTACAAGCAATAGGTCTGTCCATTACAAACAGTACTCCTGAGGTTACTGATCCAGGCTATAGAGTCAGTGATATATTCTTTACTAAACTACTTACCATAACTACTGACATGACCATCTAAAAGCGCAATATACTTTGAGTCTCTCTACTAGGGTACTGAGGAAGCTTCGAGGGACGGTATACTGAAACGAAGCACAAGTCCAAGAAATAGTATGTTGTATGCTGTAAACCTTAATAGCGAAGGGAGAGATGAGCCGCAATTTTTTAGGTTAATTTCTAAAGCATGTGACGGTGATCTTTGTTTCGCTGCTGACTCCACTCTATAATATGGGTTGCAGGCTGGTCACATCTAATAATCCTAGGCTTCCCATAAATAATCGTCAATAATTAGGGGCCTTGTCTTACCCTTCGCGATTAAGATTTCCCCCTTGAGTATGGTGACTTATTTTATAGCTCCTGTCACTGGAAAATTTCTAATAGCCTTCGGGAGGGCCTCTCGTAGTGTCCGATTTATGAAATTTGTGTCCAATTCCAGCACTACGACATGTCTCAAATAAGCTAAATGTAATCGTGTAGCAGTAGCAAGAACAAAAAAAAAAAAACTATCTTCCGGGTGGCATACGAGGTTTTGTAGCACTTCTTCCTCAGCGATTCATTTTCTTACACTTAACCTTCTCTCATATATTATTTCATCGTTTTAATACTGACACAATTTGCATTAGTAACAGAGGATACCGAGTAAAATGTACAGAATAAATCGTTACAGAAGAGGTGTTATAAAAACTCGAAAGCCACTAAGAATACGACTCATCCCAATGCACGAACCAAGGGGCATTAGGCTGAGCTGCAAGGGTGGGCTGGACAACACAAAGAGGGGGCACTCACTTGGTGTAGGGGGGCGGCTCTCCCTGCTCACACACCATCCACGCTGCAACATAAAGCGGGGCGAGTTAATGACAGCACAACAGAATTAAAGCAACAAAAGAAAACAATGAAATGAGAGTCAACAGATAAAACTAAGAAAAATGTAGGATCTAAAAATTATAAGCAATACTAACAACTACAAAGTGTAATAGTAATACTGTACAGAACAAGGGGACAGAAACAAAGGGGATAGGAATATACACTGAGGCTCTTAAAAATGCTAGCGATAATAACAGACTATCATATATAATAATAACTTACAGAACAATGGAGCTACCAAACAAAACCGACGAACACGAATCAAGGGGAACTTAACAGTAAGGTAGAAGTTGAAATATTGTGTATAAGTTCACGTATGTATTCGCCTTTCCGTATTTTTCTCCACTTGTCTAAAGAAACGAAGACACAGTACTATATTTGCAGTTTATTTACATGATATTTGCTCGCATTTGTAAGGTAGTGCAGCTTGCCTGTAATGATAATGTATCTTTAAGGATTTTAAAACTGTAGAAAAATACAGATGAGGTATGATGCTGTTTGTTGATCTTTGTACTCAACTTTCTGACGGCTGTTTCTAGCGCCTTCCGTCTAGGACGGTCTCGTAACCTGAATTTATACGGGGTGACAACGTACTGAAGGGATTAATAAAACCATCAAGAAAAATTATTCATGTAGTCCCTTTCACTAAGCAGAATACTCCTCTCATCTGCACTTCTCCCTCTCACTTCCACTTAAGCCATCCTAACCTGTCTTCCCCCATAACAATTAACAGGCCCGATCCCACATCCACATCTCCTCCCATATAAACTAGTCCATCTCTTTCCTACCTCAACCACTCGAGCCCTCCTCCACATCAACAAACTCAACCCCCTTCCACTTCAATCACTTATCTCCCACCCACCTCTACTACCCTGGCGATTCCTCCAACATTAACCTTTTCAACCCTAGAACGTCTTTGTCATATCATTCTACCCTGTCCTCGGACAATTTTACTCACCACGGGAGTCTTCGAACTTAGCAGGTTAGATACAGCCTTCATTAACCCCTCACGTGCTCCATCAACCTCCTAAGATGAATAAACTCGCTACAATAATAAGATAAGGAAGACGCCACCACAGTGAAAAAGGTTAACTGGCCAATTCCCATCCAATACCAGCTGAATTTTTACTATTACCGCCATTCACTCCTCCAACCAACCACATCAACACAGCCCCTTCAACCATTCCGATCCATTTCCACCTTCGACAGTCCCCTTCCCTTCCCATCTCTCTTACTAGCCCATTCCTCTCCCATTCCATTCACTCCCCCAATCAACCTCATCAATATAGCCCCTTCAACCATTCCGATCCATTTTCACCTTCGACAGTCCCCTTCCCTTCCCATCTCTCTTACTTTTTTTTAGCCCACTTCTCTCCCATACCACCAAGCCCAGCCCTTTCCATCCCCCTTCTGTGTTCCTCAGTTCTTTTTATAAACACTTGCCCCTTCCCACATCGACAGCTTCAGTCCTCTCTCCCCTTTTATTATCATCCTAACCCTCTTCCACATACTCTAGCCTCAACCACTTCACTTCTCCCCTTTTCCATCACCTACTCACTTCCTCTCCCTTCCCCTCTCTTCTCTGCTTCCCTCCCCCTCCCTCCCATTTTGCTTTCCCTCCTCTCTTCCTCTCCCTCTCCCCTCACTTTCACTCTTACCCTCTCTATCATTTTTTCCATTCTCCCCCCTCCCTCTCTGTCTCTCTCTCTCTTTCTCCGTGCTTCCCCATCTCTCTCTCTCCCATCTCCCACCCCCTCCTCACTCCTTGCCCAAACCCAGGCATCTTCTCCAGCATCAAGGAACGCCAGCCTCTTCTCCAGTTTTCCCTTCCCCCTCCTTTCTGCCACATCAATGCCCCTCTCTTCCCTTTATGGAAATTCATCCTTTTCCCTGCCCAAATAGTCCCCCGCCCCCAACCACCACCACAAGAGCCTCCCCCCTCCTACATCCACAACTCCACCTCTTTCTGCCTCTGTCCCCCCACCCCCGTCCTTACCAACACAGCCACCTCCTCCAACATCAAAATTCCCTTACCCTTTCCCTCTCCCCTTCACCCTCCTTTAAGCACACCAACATCCACTCCAAACATCCACAAAACCCAACCTTTTCTCCACATTTTCCATTACTTCCCTTTTCTTCTCGTTTACCAACAGTCACCCCTTCCACAAACTTTCTTCTCTTTTCTTCCCTTTCCCATTTTTTCCAACAATCGCCCCTTCCACATCGACAATCCCCTGCGTTCCCTCCCCTTTCCTATTCCTCCCTTCCCCCCCTCCAGAGAGAGAGAGAGAGAGAGAGAAATATCCCCCCCGTAACCCAGTGAACCCTTTGGCGCGGCGTCAGAATGCAGTGGCCGACGACAAAAAGCCCGCGAAGCACAAATCCTGCCCCGACAATCAATAAAAGAGCGGCAAGCAGGAGGCGAGGCATCAGCTGGCCTGCAGGGAGGGAGGAGTAGATATGCAGCACGCGGCCCTACCCTACCCTACCCTACCCTACACCATCCTTGCCTGCCTTCCTGTTTTACCTATACCACCCATCACCTGCCTATATCTCTCCTGCCTGCCCCTCTCTCTTTCCCTTGCCTACGTCGTCTATCCTACAAATCTTTGCTTCTCCATTTTCTTACATCGTTTCCGTCACTACACCAATAATATATCTACACCACTCCATCCTGCCTGTCTCCGTGCCTGCTTGCCTGGCCTATTTACCACCAGTCTCCTGCTCATACCATCCCTGCCTCCCTTCCCCCCTGCCTTCACCATCCAGCTGCTCACATAACCTACCAATTGCCTACCCATCTTTTAACTATTACCTATTTACTTACACACAAACTGCCTCCCTGCCAGCCAATCCACGTTAATCACATCATCCCTATTTACTAACGTATATCTCCCCTATCTATCTTCCAAAATCATCCCTTTATTCCTACGTATTCCCTTTCCCTTACTACAGAATCCCTTTCCACCTAGTTATACAAGTACTATAAGCACCTTACTCTTCTACTTACACTATCCCTACCTACGTACCTTACCTCCTACGCCATCCCTTCCTAACTACCTACACACCTTCATCCCAATTTACACCACCCCTACCTGCCTAACTACCTATACCATCCTTACCTTCCTTCTTATTTAAGTACATCTATACATTATTCTTACCTACCTATACCATGCATACCTACCTACCCACATCATCCCTACCTTCCTCCCTATCTACATCTTCTCTACCTACCTACATACCTACAATCCCCCCTTGCCTGGCTGCCCACATTAACAATCCCTGTCCATCACATACTGTGCCCCTCTTCCCTATACATACTCACCTACATACCAGCTTACCCATGTGGTCACCTGGCTCCCTTCCTACCATCCTGCCTGCCTACCTACCTATACCTACCTACCTACCTACGCTATTACATAATGTGCCTCCCTTCATCTTATCAATCTGCTTAGCAGTTATCCTGACCCTGTTCCTCATTCATACTTATCCACTCACTCAATTCACATAGCTTTCCAAGCTATAAATCTTAATTTTGACTGGTTTATTTATGGACATGGGCGGCATTTACCCGCTGAAACGAGAGAGCGTCTTTTCTATTTTATTCTTGTTATCTTCTGGCAATTATAATTCTTAGATGAGTATTTGCGAATGAAGGGGTTAGATATAGCCTTCAATAACTCCTTCACAAATAAAGGTCTTTCTTGAGTTCATGAAAATCAGCTGCAGGTAGAAAGAATAAAGCTTTTAATATGTCCACGAAATGAAGAACTTTAAGCTACTATCCTACACTATCTTCCTACATACTTTCCATAAACACTGCGCCGTTCTCTTTAATACAACTAACTGGTGCCTACAGTGTGTGCAAGTGATGTTATGGGCAAATACAGCATCACGACTAATGTATTCCCACGGAGCAGTGCATCAGCATCATCACCACCTCCGAGTATTGCAACATATAGCTTAGTAATTCACGTACAAGTATTACCTGTCTTGGGTCCAGCCGAAGCAAATACGTACGAGGCTTAAGGCAAGATTATTCACCAGTAGTTAACATTCACCCTCTCACTCATGGTCAGCGATTCCAGTTCTGTTACAATTAATGGACTCTTGGGCTGCATCACAGAATATCCTTATTTTCCACCTAAGAGATAGGGTAAGGCAGGATTCAGAAACAGTCTGCGGTGAAGGAAGGGGCAAATGAGATCCCAACCCTGCGTATATCAAGTACAAAATAACAGGAGCTTCCCGCCAATAGACACTAAACAGCATACATAAAACCTAACTACAGAGCTAGTACCCATACGGCATATAACACTTAACTATATACTAACAGGAGGGAGGAAATGAAAGGGGACTAGCAAACCAATACTTTCGTGGAATGTAGGGGAAGTTAGTACCTAAGTGACTACTGACTACAAAACATCCCAATAACATCTAACTATATAATGACTGGAAGCTCGCCATCCTGTTAATCCCAGCACGAGACATTTGTAGGAGAGTCGAAATGAGAGTGGACCAGTGGACTAAGACCGTCGCTCCACCCCATAACCCTGCAGTCAAGCGCCACCGGATTTTTGGGCTGCGAGGGACCAGAAGCCTGTCAGCCTGTAATGAGCCCGTCGCAGCCCCGCCCTGCCGCCTTCTCTCACGGCCGTATTATCAACCCCAACATTACGAGGACGTCATTTGTAGTTTATCCTTGCCACTACCAAACTTTCATATTCAACTGAGGAACTGCTTCTCTTAATGAGTGGGTTAATAAAGGCTACACCTAACCCCTCCTTATTGAGAAATGTATCCTAAGGCAAAGAAAATCGTCTGGAGAAGGCATGGATAGAAAAAAGTTGTCTCATCGAACTGAATGGGTTGAAACTGGGAATCCAAAGGTGTGGACAGGCCTCACATTTTTACGTAGTATTTATGGAACCCCTGTAGGTATTGCTTCGATCAGCCTGCATCCCACATTAAAGAGTGCAGTCAGCAACGATAAATAGAGGCTTGACGCGCCATACCTTCGTCATATTCATCAGAAATCACTGGAAAAAAAAAGTGAGGACTTGGTTTCCCCTTCGTGATCTCTGGTTCAATAATACGACCCTTAGCCCCATGAATAATCCTGTGATATTTACTGGTGCTGAGGTCTGGGCCTACACATGCTACTCGTGTCGTATGTCACCACGCATGGTGCTCCAATATATGTATGACACATTCAATTAAGTTGCTATCGGTTCCCCGCTCGCCCAGGGTTATGTGCGGCAAGCAAGCCAAGCCAAGCCAAGCCAGGGATGGTAGTGAGTGGATGGGTCCGGTTGGCCAGGCTACGTAGTCTTGCTCAGTCCTCATACGTCCTCACACAAGCCAAACCTCTCACACAAGCCATGCCATTTCAAGATATACAAACGTTTTCTATGTAGTCTTGCTCAGTTTTCATACATGCTCACACAAGCCACACCTCTCATATTCACCTGGACCCTATGATTCCACGATACAAAGACACATTCTTTGTAATCTTGCTCAGTCTTCATACGCCAGCATACAAGCCACGCCTCTAGCTTACCTGATATGCTTCCTGAATACGAAGGTAGTACTGCCAAGCCACATGAGCACACATAAACAAAATTATTCTTCTACGTAGCACACCCATATTCACATCAAAAAGGCACACATCCCTACGCATGGTATATCCACATGCAAACCAGATCCACACGCGTCACACACCCTATAATACGGTACCCATCCATCCATCCATCCACACACACACACACACACACACACACACACACACACACACACACACACACCCCCACCAAGTCAGACAACCGAAGGTATGCTAGAAATCCTTACATATACAACATACTACCCATAGACACTAACACAACTACACACCCTCAACAAAAGGTAGAATCACATCTTTTGAGAACCACACATCTTACACAAAAACCACACGCCCCAAGCATGCGCCACATTCTTCAAAAAGCAGACCCTCACCTGCCTTCCTTTACCTTCCCTTTCAATCCCTTTTAGTTAAGCATACAGAAGAGTACGCAATACCTCATACATGGTCAGCTAAATATACTGGAGTGGGAAGCAGGTTCTAGTTTTTATGCAGCGCAGTGGTTATGCTATTGAAGTGTGGTACTTACTAATCCTCCTACTGTCCTCATCTCTGGATAAAGTGGTAAGCTCGTAGGAAATTAGCATCATATGAATACACAAACACTGGCCTCCATTCAGATTACAGGTAAGAAAATGTGGAAAAAGTTGTGAAAATACCGCACCACGAGATGACAGTCCCGATAATCTTACATGTATTGTAAGTCCTGTTCTTGTAATGGCTTTATGCTAAAAATGTTTATCCCAAACGTCAATGAACTGTTCTAACCACAAAATATATCATCATCATCATCGCCCTCTTCCATCACCACAAACATCCTCACCACGATCTTCACCATAACACCACCATCACATCTTCACTACTATTACCACCATCAAGGGGATAGTGCTTTCGTGATGAGAATGGTCACCAAAATCACCAACACTGCCACCACCACCGCCACCACAATTATCATCATCGTTATCGTCCTCATCACCACCTTCCTAAAACACACACACACACACAGACACAATGATAAACGCCCTCGCTTTGCCTTATTTAAATTCGGGTCAAGCACAGGGAGAGAGGGTGAGAGAGAGCAGGGAGGCTGTTGTTGTCAAGCCGAGGAGGAAATCGATACCAGGACCAAGATGCAGTAGCGCCGGACGCTAAAAAGGTGCCATGGATTCCTTATCATTTTCCCTACGGATTTTCATTCTACCCACCATCACCAGCACCATTAATGTCATCATCAGTCCCACCATTATCATTCAGCATCATCTTTATTAATGCCAATTATCATCACCTCTATTACTGCAATTTTCATCACCTCTATTACTGCCAATATCATCATCATCATCATCATCATCATTATTTTATTATTCCAAACAACAACGTCCAGTGAAACAAGTCATACCTTTATTCACTCATCATTTAACCGTAAGAAATATACGGTCTATTATTTTCCATACAATATCAAAGGAAAGAATTGTAACTACGAAGTTCGAGATGGACAACACATTTAACATCAATATTTCATAAAATTCAAAACACTACAAAAATAATGAGAAAGAAGGTCCAGGGAATACAATAAACAGTGAAAGAAAAATCAAGCTAAAATAAAAGACGGCATGTGAACAGTAAAAACAAAATCAAACACAACAGAGTCAATTATAATGAATGCGGTTTTCATTAACAGGGGGATACTGATATGAAATCAAATACACTAATCCACTGCTATAAATATAAATATATCTATACCGTACATATACTGATTTAGCACCGCTCAGAACTTAAGACGAAAACGTTTAGGATAGAAGGATTAAGATTTAAAAAATACAGTTCTTACAAAATTAAGCATACAGAAACTGAAAAAATAAATAAATAAAATGCAATAAGACATGGAACTACGGAAAATAATCTGTAGAGGTCAATACAGCTATATGGTGGCAGCTAGTTTAGTGGTGCCGGGGAACGTTCCTGTGCACCAATATGCGACTTCACACCACACATCACTACAGCACACACCACTACACTGCACACCGCAACACCACACACCGCCATACCACACACCGCCACACACCTATCTCCACCCTACACTGTGGTGGTGGTTATGGTGGTGGTGGTGGTGGTGGTGGTCGTGGAGATGAGTATGACAGTGGTAGCGATAAGGATGGAGGTAGTGGTTGTGTAGTGTGGTAGTGGTGGTGGTGGTGGTGGTGGGAGATCAGAGTGGTTTCTGCAGATGTAGTGGTTGGTTTTGTTATGTCTGTGGTTGAACAGATTTATGGGGATGGAGGCGGTGACTGCAGTAACAACAGTGGGTTTGTATAAGATGTTGGTGGTTGTAAGGGGATAGTGTTAGCAGACAGAATATGGCTGTGGTGGGAGAGTGGTAAGTGTGAGGTTGTGTTGTGGCAATATGAGTAACTGTTAAGACTTGTGACGGTGGTGGCGGGATTTGTAACAGCTGTAGTTGAAGCGCCAGTATCAGCTCTTACACTGTCAACGAGAGTGAAAGAATTTACAGTGGTGATGAAGGCAGTAACGGTATTAGTAAAGGTAGCCGTAATACTTGTGATAGTTTGGCAGTGATGGTGGATGATAAAAGTAGCGGAATTTTTTTTACCTTAATTTGTCTCAGAATTTCGTCCTTTTGCGGCTCTACATATCGTTTCCACAAAACTTCATCACGACAAGCATAATATTCCCGGGCTAACCCTTTTGTTACAGCTGTGCACTCAAGATGGAGCGATGGCAATATCAGGTCAGGGTAATGTGAAAAGAGTATAGAAACAGTGGTGGCGCCGCACGTACTACAAGAGGTCTGTCCAACGCTGGATAAAATTGTCTGGTGGTAGCACGACTAAGGACGCCGTAGTACTGAAAGGGTTCATGAAAATTATACTTAAACCCCTTCAATTCGAGCTGTCCTTTCTGTAATGAATAAAACCGTCTAGTGGCAGCATGGCAGCTGTAAAACGGCATTGAATGGAAGGAGGTGAGTCGTAAAGGAAATAGTAGGACCTATATCCGCTGAGCCATAAGCATAATAGTTAACTACAGTAATAAATGTGGTTTAGTAATTGTAGCAGCCTAACAGCAACAGTAACAGTATCAGTAAAAGCAGTAACTGTCATGAAGGGTAGTGGCAGATGTGGAGTACACAACACTGAACAATAGTAACCGCAGTAATAGTGGTACAGGCAGAAGTAAAAGACTAGTGAATTTATAACCGTAAAGATAGCATGTTGTTGTTGTTGTTGCCGCCCCAGGCTACCCTTGACCTGAACCCTGAAACTGCCTATATTTGCAGTCCACCATCACCCCCTTAGGGGAGAGAGGGAAAAAGGAAGATGTTTGCAAAACTCGGCGGCTCCGCTACCCGGGTACATCTGTGCCACCTCGTGAAGGGGTCCCTCTCCAGCACCTGTAGCAGCAGTAGAAATAATTTACCCGCAGTAATAGCAACGGTCTCGGTATTAATAACCAAAACAGTACGGCTAACAGTCGTAGTAAAAGCGGCGATAACAGCCGTGGTAACAAAAGAAACAATAACAGCAACACAGGACCAAGTTTACAACCTAGAGGAGGCCAGTGACCCAGGCATGCCTATTAACTGTATATTTTAGTGTGAAGTGGGGTGAGGCTGAAGCTGCAGCTGATGAGTATAATGAACAGCTACATTAGGAGTAGGTCCACGTCTGAAGTAGAAGCATTGGTAACAACAAATAGCAAGAGAACTCAGAAATATTCATAACAAGGCAGATGTCACAAAGTAGAAAATAAATACATATATATTAATATTTTATGTGGGAATCAGGGTAATGATGATTGTGTACAGCCACAGTAAGACCAACAGTGATAGCCTTGGGAAAAAAAAAAACAGCAACAGAAGCCCAGCAATATTCATTACAGGTACGCGAGTTACAAGGTCGAGGACACACACACACACACACACACACACACACACACACACACACACACACACACACACACACACTGCTGGCATAAAAAGGTTTAACACAGTGACGGAAGCTGT
>JAGKTI010007791.1:11052-24375 GCA_018397915.1 Birgus latro | reverse complement strand
AGAGAGAGAGAGAGAGAGAGAGAGAGAATATGTTGGAGGTGTGGGAGAGCATAGGGTGGCATGTGAGTAGAGGCTGAGTGAGGGAGGAGAGGTGAAAGTGAGTGTAAAACAGGAATAAAGCTGGGCATGGAGCAAACAGACTCATATTCAGGGAGGAGAGAAACGGCAGTGTAAGAGGTGAGAGTGAGAAGAAAGGGAGATTGGTGTAAGAGAGTGAACAAGTGGACGAGTGCGGAAGAGTGTGAGGAAGGGTGACAGGAAGAGTGAGGCGGACGGGTAAGAGTAAAGGATAGAGTGAGAGGATGGGTGTGAGTAGGAAGTGAGTGAGATTAAAAAAGGCCGAGTGATGCAGAGACTTAGGTGTGAAACTAAGGGAGAGAGAGTGAGGAGGGGATGAGAGTGAGGCCGGCAGTAGGGGAGGGAGGGATGAGAGTGAGACAGGGTGAGGCGAGGAGGAGCACCAGCAACCAGGCAGGGCCGTAGTTGAGATGTCTACGGTGGGGCACAAGATGGAGGCGTGGGGAGCCTGTACGCATGTCTCCCTTCCCTCACTTAGCTTCCCTAACTTGGGGACCCACCGACGCCCAACTCTCGGTTATTGCACCAGAAGCTATTTTGTGCTTTAATTATCAAAGTTGGGGAGGCTGGCTGGAGAGAAAGGGGATATTGATATAGGGAAGGGGGGCGCTAGCTTACTTAGGCATGCATTCCCCTCGACAGCATAAAAGGAAACTTGGACGGGAAGCTGGGAGAGAACCGTCGCCTTGAGGTCTATACAGCTAATGAGACACAGCTCCGGACTCCCCCTAACTGTACACTCAATTTTCAGGTTTCCGAGCCAAAGGGAGATGAAATTCGAGCAGCAGAGAGGGAAAGGGGCCGGGGCGTATAATCCTAGGATATATCTGGGCGTAGGATTTATAGGTGACATACACACGCCACCCTGTTTTTGCCTCCATACACGAACGGCCATGGCAAGCATATTTCAGGTCCCAAAGGTGCGTCTGGGGGTAGTGAGGCGGCCTGGAAGAGCATTATTGGCAAAGTTGTGAGGGAGTACATTGTAGGCGAAATACCTCGAGGCTGTGGGGGTCCTCCTGTAGTATTCATGATCACCCATAATGCCGAAGCTAATAGTTGGGGCGAAGTTACTCTGATATGCTCTCAACACCACCTCCCCCACTCCTCCCACCTTTCATCCAACACCCCCTCTATGCATTTACCACTTAAACCCAGTTACCACCACAACGGCCGCCCATGTTAAGGAGTTTGGCTGAGGTTTGTCCGTCCTGAAGCCAACGTAGGACTTAAGAGAGTTCCCAAAATATCCAACCCGCATTATAGTTCTATATGCGTTCTTCCTAATATTTTCCTTATTTCTACATAAACACACATGACATATTCATTTCATAATATTCTTCCCGAAATATTCTTTACATATTCTCCCCCAAATATCCTAACTTCTCCATCTGCACATATTACATATTCTCTCACTCTCACCTGACTGACGAACTCCATATTCTGTTTGTTATATTTACACTACCTTAAGGGCGGAACTAGATTATGCATATCATACTCAGACCCTGCATCAAACGTATTATGAATTCCTCAGCGTGTAACATCCCTGATTTAGCCTCTTAGAACCTTGTCAGTCTCGGACATACAGTTACAGCAATAATAAAGAACGAAGCCTGAGCCATCCCGTTGAAGAGGGTGGTGGAGAGGCAGTGTGCTCCAGCAAAAGAGCAATCAAGAGCTGAGATACAAGAGCTCTTATTGTTTCAATAATTATCGGTAAGGGCGTCACGCGCGCACGCACGCTCCCCCCCACACACAACACAACACAACCCCCCTCCCACACACACAAGACACAACCCTCCCCCGCACGCAAAACAAAACACACACAACACAAACACGACCCCACACGCACAACCTCCCACATATACAACTCCCCCCACACACGAACCGCTTCATCAACATCCCCCCACCCCCCCACACACACAACCCCCTACCCCAACACACACTTAGGGATTTCGGTGAGCAGAGCCGGTAAGAATATTATTTAGTGTAATAGCGCCAGGCCACGGTAATAAATGGATGCTGGAGTAGGCTGTTATTCGCGGTAGTAACTCGGCCCCCACCAGGGTTCATCATATACTGTCCCTCGGTAACGTAATTGTAACACTGAGGTAATATCAGGCTAATATAATTGTACCGCCAGTGATATAATGAGATTTTCAGCTGGTCTCCATCAACACTTTGCTTTACGTAGAAAACTCATTAGGGGTCATTAGAAACTAAAGTAGAGTTAGAGCTACAGGGGGTTTCAGTTAACACCCAGGTTCCAATGACTCCACTAAATAAAATCGTATGGCGCCAACTGGAACAGAATACAAGTATTTTCTCATTATGACGAGGTTAATGGCGCCAGTAGTAACAATTTCACGCTCCTACGCTCACCCAAAGGTATATAACAACACAGGGCGTTTACTAGAATAAGTACTAGATATATAACGACCAGGAGAGGATTCGAAATTTTGTAGG
Organism: Birgus latro; assembly: GCA_018397915.1. NCBI lineage: Eukaryota > Metazoa > Arthropoda > Malacostraca > Decapoda > Coenobitidae > Birgus > Birgus latro. The sequence continues at coordinate 21,831 of JAGKTI010007791.1, read as the reverse complement.
ACAGATTTATTTTTTATTATTTATACTGGTAAATTCAAAATAAATTGAAAATTAAAATAAGTTTACTGGCGTTTGCGTGGAGAGAAAGCAATAATGCACATGGGTGAGCATATTAACGTTGTGTTGCTACTGGGCATCACATGTCACACAACGGTACTGGTATGTATGAGAAATAACTGAGGAATAAACAATCGCTCTATTGGTGATGAAGTTAGTATGGCTTAATTTTTTACGGATTAGTATGAAACACCAATGAACAGCAAAATACAAATAAATGCCTATCTCCAACTGCCAGTCAAATAAATACCAGTTTTCCTATAACTTCTTTTTAATAACCTTTCAAAACTATGTGCAAGGACAAGATGGTGAAGTATAGGTGACAGGACGGTGTACGGTGGAGGTGGTGGTGGTGGAAGGGGCGTGCCACTGAGGAGGGACAGAAATAAATGTTCAGTGGTTCTTTTCTCGTGACCAACTCGCACAGAGTGAAGTGTGTGGCAATTGACAGATGGAGATACGCGGACTGTATATTGCCATAACGATTCCTTTAAGTTTACATCAGTTCTTACCTACATAGGCCTATCCTTTCTGCTTTACTCATGATATAACACAGACATCCAAACAAAAAAATATTTACATAGCAATACATGATAAATATATCATCTGTAAATGAAACAGCATGCTTCACATATCTGAAAGAAAAATCTGAATAAAATAATCTTGAGGCAGACAATAAAAATACTTCATATTAGTGAAGGGATTAAAAAAGAAGTTTTCATATAATTTACAGACGAAGAAAACAACAAAAACATGACAACACAACCATAACATAAACAGAACTTGACCATCTCAGCACAGGCAGGTCGGTTTCTTTTTATTCCTGTCACCGCTTGCTGATTTTTTTCCTGCTCTGTGGGAAACCTTGCATAATACAGGAGCAGACGAGGGGAAATTTTTAATCCTTTCAGCAACTACCAATGGAGAGAACTCCTTCACTGTAGGATGTCTCTAGCTGCATAATATAGTCTGACACCCCCTAGAATAAAACAAAAAGTGACTGGTGAGGAAAAGAGGACAGTTAACCAACACCGATTTCAGCTGTCTCGCGACAGCAAAAACAAAGCAAAAAAGACGCGTCTGTGTTGAAAGGCAATAGCAATAGTTTTATACACTGAATATAATCAACTATCTGTACTAAAATAAAACAGTCATGGTAGATAAGCACATGGTACATAAGAAGTTAAACAAAAAGAGAAGCGAAGAATCGGAAGCCCTAGCGGTCCGAGATGACGCCCGCCCGCCATCGGACCGGCCATAGTGCCCAGGAGAACAGGATTTCTTCAGTCTTACTACTTTCTGTAGAGTTTATTCAGTTTAGAAGAAAATGTTTGAACTGGAGGGGTTAGACAGATTCTTCCTTAAATTTATTTTTTCTATGCCTCTGGAAAATGCCGTAAGATTTGTACAATCGTCTGGAAGGGGCAAGCATAAACTAATGTCTTTAGCTGAAAGGATTAATTCCCTCCAACCACCTCTCCCACTTTTGATAAAGAGTGATTCAATAACACAAATAACCATACACCGGTAACGCGCGCGCGCGCGCGCACACACACACACACACACACACACACACACACACACACACACACACACACACACACACACACATACTGCCGGGACAAGAAGGTTAAGTATACAGAAACAAGAAGGAAGGCTATGTGTACGTATATGTATAATTATGTACGACACTAAAGCAAACTTTTTGTGGGGAATGTACGTACGAGTAAGTGTTAGTGTGGAAGAGATGACTCGCGACACAAACAACCACACTAATATTCCAAGAAAATGCCAGCACAATTATATTGCACAAGGTCTGGTGTATGTGTGTGTGTGGGGGGGGGATTTTTTATTGTGTGTGTATTTGTGTCAGTGTGGTGGTGGTCTCTCTCTCTCTCTCTCTCTCTCTCTCTCTCTCTCTCTCTCTCTNTCCCTCCAACCACCTCTCCCACTTTTGATAAAGAGTGATTCAATAACACAAATAACCATACACCGGTAACGCGCGCGCGCGCGCGCACACACACACACACACACACACACACACACACACACACTGCTGGCATAAAAAGGTTTAACACAGTGACGGAAGCTGTGTGTATGTATGTGTGAGCGTTTGTGCACGCGTTTGAATGTGTGACAGAGGAAATTTTTATGTGTGTGAGTGTTTGTGCACGCGTTTGAATGTGTGACAGTGAGGAAATTTTTATGGTGTATTTCTAAACTGTACGTGTATTTATGTGCCACTGTGCTAGAGAAGGGAGTGGCGTGCTTTTCCGAATGAGGTATCGTTGTAAAAGAAAATGGTTAAATATGAGAAAATGTAATAAAGCACATTCACATCCCAGCATCACTCAGCACCACAAGGATGGAAGAATGTAAAAAGAAAAATAGTAAGACTCAGTAAGTGAATATAAGGCAGGGGAAAAAAAAATACAAATCGGGTGTTTGACGTGTGTGTGTTGGGGGCGGGGGGTGGAGCTGATAAGGAGCAAGCTAAAAAAAAAAAATGCAATCTTCCACCAGCACAATAAAATCACTGAAGCTGAGCAATAATAAGAGTCTCAACAAACAGATACGAGCTGGGGAAAAAAGTGTGTGCGTGTGTCTGGGGGGGGGGGGGGTTAATTGGAGTTTGGAGTGGATGTGTAAAGACTAAGAACAAAAGATCAAGCAAGAAAAATCAAAAGACGATAATCCTACAGCAGAAGAACAAAATCAGTAGGGATAAGCGGTGATTAGACTACAAGAATAGTCAGATAATGAGCTAGAAAATCAGGCTTGGGGATTATGGTGTTTGTAGGCGGATGTGCGGGGCATTGCTCTTTTGCATCGAACCCTAATAATCAACGACAAAAGACCCGTTAAATTCAAGTATTCCTCCACCAGGCCAAGAAAATCACTAAAGTCGAACAATATTTAGCAAACAATAAAAATTTAATATAGCTTAGCATCGCGACTACAAAGTGGCAACAAGTAACTGGGCAAAATAAAAATAAAAATCTACCAGGACAGCAAAATCACCAAGGATGAGACTGAGCTAACCAACCAGAAAATACCACAAAGGAGGAAAATCGAGAGTTAGTAGGTGGATGTTTGAAAAGTGCCACTCCTTACACCGCACCTATGAAGCAACCGCCTAAGAACAAGGGAACGAACCAGTGAGCCATCGGTACAACAAAATCGCTGAGGATGAGATATAATTAGCCCGCTAGATTACTTCAAGGTGAGATAAAAAAAAATGGACACAGGTGTTCAGAGGTGGCCGCAGATGTGTGAGCATGTAAGTGAAGAATGAGAGTAAACCAAACAAAATGCATCCCTCATCAGTGCACCAAAATCACTAAGAATAAGCAACAGTTAGTAGAACAGAAATACTACAGTACCGGAAAATGTCCAAAATGTGAAACTCCGGTGTCCGGGCATGTGTTTGCGTGTTAGCACGTCGGAGCTGATGTAAAGCAAGAAAAATAATCATCCTTCGACAAAACAATAACACTAAGACTGGCAATGATTAAACCACTCAGAGGAGATCAAGATGACCTGGGAAATAAAGAAAAAATAAAGATGCTCTGTAGTTGATATATATACTGTATGCGCGTGAGGTGTCGGAGGTGAAGTAGGCCAAGCGAAGAATTCAGCCCTTCATTATCACAACAAAATCACTGAAAATGAGCAGTAGTTAGCCAGAAAAATTAAATATGAGCTAAAAGGACCCCCAAAAGTAACAATAATCGGGTGTTCGGGGATGTATGTGCGTGAAAGAGTTGGAGGTGAGAGGGAAGGAGGCGGAGCGCTCACCGACCCTGCTTGCCTTCTCCCCGCTGCCTCTTCCCGCACACACACACACCACTCTTACCCGTCGACTCACGCACACACACAGAAAGAGAGGTGAGAGTGAGGGTGGAGGGGGAGGGGAACGGTGGAAGAAGGAAGGGGAGGGGGAGGGGGGAGAGAGAGAGAGAGAGAAAGAGAACACAGAAAGAGAGGTGAGAGAGGAACGGAGGGAGTTGGGGTGTGGGGGGTGAAAGAGAGTGAGTATTAGAGGGCGGAGTTTCCAGGATTTTAACCACTGAATTATTTTACTGCCACCTGTGGAATGGACGAGATTGGAGAGGGAGGCAAAGGGAACCCATACGGAAAAGTTAATCAGTTTTGTTGCTAATTCATCGGCCTTCCTTGCTCGCCACCCGCCTCCAGATCCATGTCTGGGAATAAGTCATACGCAGCTGTTCTATTATTTAAAACCCACCTTTAATCCGGTGACGCTAGCTTTTATTTCACTCTTGCTACCTTCAGACGATTTTGTACATGCTGATGAGACGATTTTTTTACTTGCTATCTTAAGACGAATTTACAGTACACTCATCTGGGGGTCCGAATTCAGTGTCGCTCCCTCTATTTAATTCTTGCCGCCTTCAGACGATTTTATACTTGGTCGTGGAAGCCTCAGTGTTCATCTCTTGTATCTGCTGACGCCTTCTGTACCTTAATCTGGCTATCCTCAGACGATTTTATTCAGCTCGAACTAAATCACACACAGTCCATTTATTATTAAGCTTCTTGAATCGGATGACGCTAGTTTTATTTTACTGCTGCTATCTTCAGATGAATTTATGCCCTGAGGGTGAACCCCTTGAATCTGGTGACCCTCCCTTCTCAATTCCTGCCATTCTGTTTTCGGACGATTTTATTTATTTATATATCTATTTTTTTTACTAGAAGGGTTAGATTTAGCTTCACATATAGCTCTCTCTTTCATTTCGCTACCTACGGACAAATTCATTATGCTCAGATGGAGACATTTCTGCACCTCATGATAATCCTGTGACGTTCTCTTTACTGCATTCTTAATTGTTTACAGACAACATTACTCAGCCGAGGGCGAGTACTGAATGCCTCAGTGTTAATACTTTCTCCGTCAGGCGTTTCATGATTTGGGCAACTCTAGTATTCTATTCCAGCTAACGCCGAACGGTTTGATTCAACCTAAATATGGACTTTTTTTTCCTCTCGCTCTAGAGGGGTTAGATACCGCCTTAATTATATAACTCCTTTACGGGTCCTATACTAAATGCAATCGTTTCATGGCAGCATAAAAATATAAAGCCGACTTCAACGGAAGGATGGAGTTACACTGTCTCAACTGTGACAAGACATGCATTTCAAATACAAAAACCAATACGGGAGTCAACTTGTATATATCCATTTCTATACGACGAAAATACCTACGACAAAAATTAGCGGTTGCGGAATAAACAGCCAGTTCTCACACGGATTCAGGGCCATAAAGTTATTCTTTAATTCATTTCTGCTGCTACCAAACGATTTTATGTAAACTAGGAACGCCCCCAGCAGTGAAAGGGATAGTGAAGGCTGTAACTAGCCCCTCCAGTCAGTTAGTTTGTCCTAAGCTTAATAAAATACCTGGAGACAGCAAGAAAAAAATTAATCATACAGAAATGATTAAAATTAAATATTAAATTCTAAATACGAGACCGGCACTTTAAAAATCCAGTTCTCTATTCACAAAGGGTAATTCTAAGGGTCATATTATAAAACGAGCCTCCTTGTAACTTCCCGTCCAACCCCTTGAATCCGAATGCATATATTGTGGTTTATTCTTGCTATTTCCAGACGATTTTATTCAACTCAGGAAATACATCTCTCAGTATATGGGTTAATAAGCGTTATATCTATCTTCTCTGGGTCTACATGAGTCTCCTAACTAATAAAAATAGTTGGAAGGTAGGAAGAAGAAAGAAAAACTAATATATATTATCGTACTGAATGGTTTAAGCCTCCATGCCTGGGAACTGCTTTCAGTCCGACCAACTTTCTCGCTTTATTGAAACACAGTACGATGATGTCAGAATCCATGCACTCGAAATACAACAAATTCTGCTTTTCTACTTCCGTGTAATAACAATGATGCTTCGGGCTACTACTTTACATCCCGAAATACAGACTCTCGATATGAAAATTACGGCAAAAATATGTGACACGTACAAGAAAACCTTAACTCATTATTGCCATTTCATCAATACTACTAAAGGAGTACAATTTGAACACACAAAAGAATAAACAACTTTCTTACAAGCCTTTAGATTTGCGGTACAGCAGGTCTGTCGTCGCAGCGGTAGCGCCGCTCTGTGGTAACCTCCGACCATAAATTCATATTCAGCTCTATACATACGTCAGCAGCATATAAACAGCAAAATACAGTCACTAACACGATCAGCAAAATTTATACACACAGTCAGCACTATAATTCAGCTGTCAGCATGTAACATATGTAGTCAGCGCAATACACACTTGTCTTGACAGGCCCAGACATAATATGCTCCGTACAATAATCCCTTGTTAGTAAAATCATCTGCTTATACTTCCACTATTCCACTCTGCCAAATACAGAAATACAGCCCAACGATAATAAAATATATCATCAAAATCACACTCGACTTTATATGTTCTATCTCATCACATTAATATATACAAATACAAAAAGCACTACAAAACATATACCAGTCCCACAACCCATCAAACTGCAAAACTCCCACAATGCGGTGTGTCTTCTCAAGCTATAACGAAATCGCCTGGCAGGACCGAGAATAATATTTCGTATGTTGTTGCAGTCAAGAGGTTAACAGAGATCGGTGTTCATTCCGCTACGAGAAGGATGACAAGGATAATAAAGTTGCCATTGTACAGAAAGGATTAATGGGGATTGACTAATTAATTATTCTACCACTACGAGAGGTCTCAAGCAAAAATGTGTGATGGTAAGAAGAATTAAATGGAAACCAAAGAACCTAATGGCACCAATAATTTAATGGATGCAATGCAACTTAAAGCCATCATTTCCTCTCCCCAGAAAAACATCTTTCTTTACAAATAATTCGCTTCCATATTTTACTAAAGCTAGCACACAGCAAATGCAGACTTAGAGACCACCACCATCATCATCATCACCATCCTAATTTGTATTAAAACTATGGCGTGGGTACTAACTAAATAAATATCTAAGAAAAAAAAAGATATACGGACATATGAAACACATACAAAAAAGGATTTGATGGGACGATACGAACCAATATAAGAAAGGACCAAAATAACGATAATAAACAAAGCACACACACACACACACACACACACACACACACACACACGCACACGGCAAAAATTACCACACAACTCGGACCGTGAGGGAAAAATACAGGAAAACACAAAACACAGATTCAACGAAAAAAGTGCCCCAGATGACGAGAGGGCTTTACAGTATGAATAACATTTTTCGTCGCCTGAATATCGTAGCAAGTGAAGAAGATTTTTACCGCTGGGGATTTAGTAGTAGTAGAGGTAGTAGTAGTAATAGTAGTAGCAGCAACAGTAGTAGTAGTAGTAGTAGTAGTAGCTGTAGCAGTAGTAGTGGCAGTAGTAATAGTAGTAGTAGCAGAAGCAGTACTGGTAGCCACAGACAGAGGAGAAAGCTTTCCACCCGAGAGAGATGCAATTACCATGAGAGGAGAAGAGATAGGGAGTAGTGAGAGGAGATAAAAAAAAGAGGGGAGGGTTGGCAGTGAGAGGGAATGCACGAGAAAGGAAGGCAGGGGTTTGGAAAAGGGGCGAACTGGGCATATGGGTAAAGGGGGCATATAAAGTAAGGAAAGGGAAAGGGGGGGGAGAAGGGGGACGGGTATGGCAAGCGGTAATACCCATGAAGAAGGAGGGAAGCGGGGAGAAGGGGGGTATGGTAGGTAAAAGGAGAAGAGGGGGGAGGGGTAGTGAACATATTTTAAGGCTTGGGATAAGGGAGGGAAGGGGAGCAGGGGTAGAGAAAGGGGTAGGGGGAGCATGTATGGGTAGGACAAGGGGGTTAAGGCAGGCATGTAAGGCAAGGGAAGGGTAGTGTGGGCAATGGAAGAGAGGGGGGGGCCAGGGGGGCACGAGGGTAAAAGAGGTAGAAAGGGGTAGTGGTGGCTGACTGTCCCAAAAGAATAACACGGTCGTCTGAGAAAGGGGCGGCCGTGGGTTTTGTTGAGGGATGTGCTGGAAGAGTATTCAAGGAGCAATTTATGTGGCGATGCGTGTTGAGGTGGTAGGGTAGGTACGGTTGGAGGTTGCATGGGTTGAGGGTTGTAGTAGTTGTAGTGGGTGGAGGTAGTGGTTGGAAGTGATGATAATAGTTAGAGACTGTGGTGGTTGAAGGCAGTGGTTCTGGTGGTAATGGTAGTGGTCATAGTGTTTGTAGTGGTCGTGGTTTGAGTGGCAGTTGCTGAAGTAGTAGTGACTATGGTGGTAGTGTTGGCAGTGATGGTATTAACAGTGATGGTAATAGTGATTTGAGACAGCATTGTTGTAGGTGGAAGTGGCTGTTTACAAGTGCAGGGATGGAGATAGTAGTGGTGACTTAGAACAGGAACTATTAATGAATGTAGCAAAGACAGGAGGTCCTAATAAATGTACAGGATTTACTAACAACTGTACTACTGATACTGACAGATGATATCTTAAAAACAGCGATGACGGCTATAATGATTCTACATAAGTGGATCTGCGGATTAGTGACGCTTCCTGGAATGGCCTTAACTCTCTTTTCGCCATATTCCAACTTGGTCAGTTCATTATCAGTGATTGCAAAAGAATTTATTCAGTACAAAACAAACATCTGATACTATATTCTCTTTAACTTTACCTAAAATTGTCATCGCTGCACCTTGAATGCTGAGCAATAACAAGAAATTTACACTAAATCATGATGTGTCGTAAATAACTGGTACGAAACAGATGTACAGTCATATTATTGTCAAGTTCTGCCACAAAACTACAAGAAATCTGCTTCTCAAGCGTGAAAATACCTGCCGTGTTAAGGTGAACGAACTATAAAAAAGGATTAAGGCTATTGGTCGTGATTATATATTTTTCTCAATGCAGGAAAATTAAAGCTCAAAGAAATACAAATAATAACCTAATATCAACGAAACCCGAAAAAAAAATACTGTACTGTACTTCACTGTGTAAGTACTTCATAAACTATTAATTTAATACAATAGCGTTTTAAGAAGTCTATTCGTTTATTGCTGTAACAATTTACAGATAATGAATTAAAATGTTTTTGTATATTTTTTATTTTTTATTATTACCATTTTTTTACGGAACCTAACTTTTTATTTAGTGTATTTGCAGCCCCTCGATTCTGAGGCATCTGTTATATATATGGTAATTTCTCTTATATTTTTCAAATTATCACTATTTTATTGTGTTATCTCTATTGTATTATCCGTCATCATCATATCAATCATCATCATGACTTATTCCCCCTCCTAAGAACTGGGTAAGATATTAATGCAGAAATTTATTTACTCATTTTTAGTCGGCAGACAGGGTGGCAAAGCGGAGAAGACAAAGGTCGGTTCAAGGCGTGTACCAGCGTTAACCACGACTCCGACCGATACACGCTACGAACTAAGGGTCGTTTCCACAGTCGATCTGTTTGCACCTCGACACAAAGAATCACCAAACACGGCAAGCTTCACTGGGGAGGTACGGGGCTCACTAAGGTCTCCAAGGTAACAGTTCTGATAAAATTCACATTAATGGTTTGTGCGTTCGCCACTCTCACCGCCGAAAGTGTCGAGTGGCTGCGGAAACTGGCGACTAAAAAGTTTCCTTAACTAAAATCCAGACGAAAAAGCAGGGATTGTAGAAAAGGCCTTAACCTGTTCAATCCAGTGATGCATTTTTTTTCTTCTACCTACTAAGACATTTTTTCAGTTTGGGAGAGACTTCTCGAACTAAAGGAGAGGAACAGAGCCATCATTAATTTTATCACAGCTGGAAATCTTTAATCAGGTGAAATAATAATCTTGTAGAAGCAAAAATAGCAGAAAATACGTCCTCGTCTTGACAGGGTAAGGTTCTTTTCTCAGCTGGCAATTCTACTTTATTCCCATTACCATCAGATTATTTTATGTAACCATGAACTTTTTATTTTTTTCGAACTGAAGGGGATGGCTGTAGGTTTCATTATCTCCTTTAAAACTTGAGAAAAAAAAAGTCGTCTCGTGGTAGTTGAAAGAAAAAAAGTCACTAACTGAAGGGAAAGGTAAATCACGCCAAAGAAAAAAGTTTGAGGAAGATTTCATGAAAATGGCCATCTCCAAATTCTCTAAAAAAAATATAAAAGTTCACACCACTGAAACACGAGCTTATGTAGTTTATAAAATCAGAATAGAAATTGTATTGAGATCTACTTTTGCCAAGAAAAAATGCTTTTCAGGAAATATCATCAGCAATGGAAATGAACTCATTGTTTAAAAAAACAACATTGTAACTTGATGGGTAACAATAAAAGAATGAAACTTAATAAAAGCAAAAAATCTATATTGATAACATTAATTAGCAAAACCATTAATAATACTAAAAACATACTAATAAATAAAATAAAAAACAAGTGGCAAAAATATAATAATAATAATCAGTATCCGATAACAGGGAATTTAAAAAAAAAATAATGGATATAAAGTGAAAAATAAGTGTATTCTCCTAACATCAAATAAAGGTCAATAATCATCAAAAAGCAAGGAACACAAATGAAACAATGAATAAATATTGAAAATAAATATAAACCAACTATCATCTCCCGCGGTGAAATGAAGTGAAGGTGCTGGATGAGTGAGTGCCTGTCCTCTTACCATCAAATGAATGCTTGTGTGTGTGTGTGTG
>JAGKTI010007790.1:15847-29808 GCA_018397915.1 Birgus latro | reverse complement strand
GCCATGATTTTCACGATTTTTAATATCTCAGAAGAAGACAGTGATTTTAGTATCGTTTCAGAGCAGGGGTCTCAAGGTCTGTTAACTCTTCGCCCAGTCATAAGGAGTCACCCTCTAAATAAAGGAATTAATGAAGGCTATATCTAATCCTTCCAGTCTTTACAGTTTCTTCTGAGTTGAATATAATCGATGGCTGTAGCAGGAAGAAAATATTGAGAGATCGTAGTGAAGGAGTGTGAGTAGCTTAGTTGTTAATAGGCTCATACTGTAGTTGTCATAAAGGACTGACTTAGCCATAGGAACCGTTGCTTACTGCCCTCCTTATAGGTCTGTGTCGCTCGCATCACTCCCCTTTACGATAATGTTTTCTTTATTACCTACAAGTTGGAGTTAGGGATGGAGTGAAAGCTGGTGATGAGAGTGGCCATAATTTTTCTTGTATTAACTTCTGAGCCAAGACGCCAGAATATGATGTCTTAGTTCAGAAATGATTACGATAAAATATAATTAATGCTCTGAAAATGTTTATGGTGAATTACACAATCTACCATCATTACCTCTGGCACATTATGCTTCATTTTATACCATTTTTTTTTTTTTTTACTGTTACGAGCACATCTTCGTCCTCGTAATAACGTCGTACAGCATAGCTTGTGTGTATATTACAGTCTAGTTCCCCTTCATCCACTAACGCGACGCCCAGACAGACAGACAGAGAATGAGGCAGGCAGGCAGGCAGGCAGACGCACAGACACCGACACAAACACACACACATACGTACAGAGACACCGACTCAAACACATACAGAAACATACAGAAATAGAGACTGTGATAAACGCACAAGACATACTACAGACATACACACATGCCCATGAGACAAACACACAGAAGCACATATTAACACACAGACATATGCAGACAAGCACAGACATAAAAGCACAGATAAAGACACAGACAAACACACATAAAATAACGACATGCTAACACAGACACAAACACACAAATAGAAAACGCAGACACACACGGAGACAGACAAACACGCTGAGACATAAAGAGAGACAGACAGACGGACACACACACACACAAACACACAAACACAGATGGTATTTGCGATGTGGCTGTGACGGGTCCGGAGGGGAGGGTTATGACACGGACGAGCCAGATTCACCACTTCCACCACCACCACCACCCTCATCCACTTTCACTTTTCCACATCCAATCATTTCCACTCGCTTTCATTCTCTCCATTCCACTTGTATATACTCTTATTCACTTTCACCCACCCATCCACTCTCATTCATCTTTGTTCACTCTCAGCCATTCTCATTCGCTCAGATTTTCACACATTCATCCACTTACTCGGTCCTCCACATCCACTCTCATCCATCCTCGTCAGCCGTCATTCACTCAACATATCATGCTCCCATCCACTTTCATCCACTCTCATCCTCTTGCATCCTTCAGCCACATTCATTTAGTAATTTCGTTTCATGTACTCTCATCCACCCTCAGTCGCTCATCCACCGCCAGTCACTCATCCACTCTCATACACATTTATTCACTTAATTTCACCTATTCTCATTTATTCGCTTAATTTCACGCTTTATCCATTTCATACACCTCCATGCACCATCATCCGCCGCATTCACTCACATTTAGTTTCATATATTCTTATCAGTTTCGTATATTCGTCCACTGTCACCTGTTCCTCATTCATCTCTTAGCTAGTTCTGTAGTCTCATCCACTTCCATTCCTGCTACCGGCCGAAAAGTGTACTTTTACTACCTACAAAGGAGTTTATTAGCAAACGCCGAAGACATTGTCATAGAGTCTATTTCCATATAAATATATCATGAAGACCTGATCAGTTTAGATCAAAACGGGCACATGTATTGCATGTTGGAAGGGAAAGAAAGTGATTCGACGTCGATGCAGGTCAGTCGAATGTCAAAGTCAGGCGTCAAAGTCTTAATTTCAGGAAGCGGAGTTATGAAAATCAAATCAAACTTGTCACGTAGTCATTGTGAGGGGGGGGGGGGATAAGAAGAATAGATGCTATTATGTACACATCTATCAAAGGTCAGGTGCACGGTTCAGAGTCCAAGTTTAGGGGCACGGTTTTGCGGTGCTATCGGAGCACTTTTGATCCAGTTTTAGGGTGCATTCACACTGAGGCCGTACCGAACATGTTCAGACGCAGATTATTTGATCATGTTAGTCAGAATAAAACAAGTATTATTCTCGTTTAATGGTCTATGTTCTGCACAAACTGTTTCTTATTGCCACACGCAAAGTAGTTGCCACTGAGAAGCTGAATAACCAGAAAGTGAACCAATGAAATGAATTTTTCTTTCCCTATTTCTTATCCCAGCCAACATGATAGGAGAGTTTGCAGCAGAAGTATTCTGGCCTCAGTGTGAATGCACTCCAAGTCTTGTCACCGAAAGACGATTGTAACTTTACCGACGTGGAACGACTTTAAAAAAACGTTTAATTGTTTCTTTAAGGACAATGACACCTTTATTACATAATTTTTGCTACCGTCAGAGCAGTATATGTTCGAACAGCGGGAGATTCCATTCAGCTTAGGGGTGATTTATCGTAGTGAAGAGGTTGAAAGCGTGCCAGGAACGAGCGACTCGCTGTTAGGAAATTGCGCCTATCAGTGGAATAGGGTCGTTCATTGTCCCACTGACGGTTATGCCACACGCCTTCCCCGACAATCAAACGCATCATCGCCAACCTTCCTGTTCGCTAAAGCCATTCCGCCCATGTCTGGTAATGGTAACTGACTTGCATTTGCTTTACTATTTTTAGTTTTCATCGGTATATACAGCCCAGTCATATGTCAGTTCAGATTTAAATGCCTACTTTTGTTTATCACTGTTTTACTATGATCTTGAATATCACCAGGAACTCTTGCCCAGTTATTCTGAATACAGGAGTTTAAATGAAATTGGTAGCTTGGTAGGTAAAGCCTGACATCAGAATCACAGCTTGTCCCATTGCTTTGGCCAAGTCTTTCGGCACGACCAGTATCTGATTCAGCACTTTATTCAATCTTCACCTCAGCATATGGACCCGGTTTATGCAGTTCTTCCCCTCTCAGAGGCTGATGATGATAATTTGGCCACTACAGAGCTGTGGGCTACAAGGAAGTTGAAAATATCGCCAATGATAATTTTAGTTGTGTTGCACATATCGCGTTTAAAAGAGAAAAATATTGTGTGAAAATAGGGCTGACAATATATCAAGTACTTGCTAAAGGATGTTATGCTTCCATTTAGGTCTAAATAAGGGAAGTACCTTATAAAAGACCGTCCATCTTTTCACAGTGTTTGAAAATCCGCTTATTATTTTCCTTATTTACGACTAAATGGAAGCATAACAGGTACGTGATATTATGACAGAGTTGTCTGCAGACGATGTTTATTTTAAACGCGATTTACATTGATACTACGTAAATAATCCTTATCAGTATTTTCAACTTCCTTGTAGCCCAAAGTACGCAAGTGGCCGATTCTGTCGAGATGTGAGATAATGCAATCCTGATGAGGAATAAAGGTATTGGTGTCGGCAGCTGTGACTGTGGATCGCCTCTGAGTTCGAAGACTATACTCTGTTCACTTTAGTTAGGTGTAAAATTCCCTTCTCACCATCCTCAGCGCTGTGTTGTAGCAAGATATTAACACTAGAGTATGGTGTCAGTCACGAAGAAGTGTTATGAAAACGATGTGGAGTCGTAGCGTTGTGTTATTACCCGTCCCCGTCCCGGAAGGGCTTAGGGACTGGTATTCTTTTCCCACGGTTTGTCTGTTTATTTGTTTGTCTGTCTGTCTGTCTGTTAACAACTTTACGCGAAAACTTCTGCTGTGATTTTGACTGAAATTACAGAGATGATGATGGGCTGTGACCCTCTGATCACCTGATTAAATTTTGGGCCAAATTGAGCCAAGGCCCTGTCTGTAGCCCCCCCCCCAAAAAAAAAAGTAAAAAAAATCGTTTTTTCGCCATAACTCCTTTCAAATTCATTATATCGACGTGAAACCAAAACCTAAAGACGCAGCTTTCAGCTCATCTTACAACATGTCTCATTACATTAGGGGGGTCACGCCTCAGTTTACTGTAGGGGGGTCAGTGTCAGGTGGGTCGGACTTAAAATTTCAAATGGACATAAAATCGTCAGTTTTCACCCGATTTACTCCAAATTTGATATGTGACATCTTTGACTAGATATCCTATTGTGTTTATACGTCAGCATTAAAATGTCTGCCGGGGACGGGTTTGCTATACCTTGACGCCGCTTCTAGTTTAGCAAATGAGCTACTGGAAATAAGCTGCGAAAGGATCGAAAACCCTCGCGTAGTTAAAAGGAATGAACTGTGGTTTAACTAAAAATGCACATATCCAATATATTAACCGTACAAGACCAGGCCGCATGGCGTGGATATAAGAATGATCTCTGACTGAATACTATAGGACCCTTTATTTATTAAAATTAATTCAGTTATTGACAAAATTAAATTATACTTTTACCTTAAGAGTATATGGAAAGAGACCAAAGATCTCTGAAGTTTCGTCGTTGCACATCACAGGTTAACAGGTTTCCATCAAAATTGTGTATTGATCTAGGCGAGGCTTTATGCTGGTATTAAGTAACGTATCATCACTATCAGCTTGTACTTTTTATTTCTGCATAAAGAATAATATGTAAATGTTCAGATTATGGAAAATATGGCCAAGCATCGTATACGTTCTCACTCAGCATCATCCTTCAGCAGCTATCGACTCTGCCAGTGAAAGAAAAGGAAAAATAAGAAGAGGGAGAGAAAGAAGAAGAATATTAAGAAGAAGCTGTTCATACCTCTAGCGACAGTGGTGTTTCTCAACCCTCCGAATCAAATGCCAGTACATGACCTTTTAATTAATATGCTATTTCTAATTATTATGCTATTTCCCCTTGACTCCGGGATAGAGAAAAGGTGTAGGTATACAGTACATCTTGATTAATAATTTTCAGCAGTTCTGGGTAAAGCTTATGATTACTTATACTCTGTTCATCCTAACTAGGCATAAAATTGTCAGCTCTCCAGTTTAATGCTGAGCTATACCAAGTGATTAACAGTTAGAATGTAGTGCTAGTCATGAAGATGTGCTATGTAAAGGTTGCACACATCTCATATTGTCTTCTGAAACTAAGCTACGGGATATAGCCT
This sequence comes from Birgus latro, assembly GCA_018397915.1. Classification (NCBI taxonomy): domain Eukaryota; kingdom Metazoa; phylum Arthropoda; class Malacostraca; order Decapoda; family Coenobitidae; genus Birgus; species Birgus latro. The sequence goes on along the minus strand of JAGKTI010007790.1, from coordinate 24,591 downwards.
GCAAAAATAATGACGATCTCCTCTAGTTAAAGTGAATTAATTGTACCTACATAATCACCAATTACGATATCTTCAGCCGTGTGTTGCAAAAGCTGATTAGATATTCTGACTATAACTGAGACCATAATTGGACGAGTTTCGGGATAATTTGCAACTCTCTCTCTCTCTCTCTCTCTCTCTCTCTCTCTCTCTCACATCTACATACATACACATATACACACTCATATAGGTGTATACTTGTACAAGGGGGAAGTTTTAAAGTTACTTCTGTGTTTGTGTTTGGGATAACACCATGGAGCACTTAAGCAAAAAATCTTCATCCAATACAACACTCTTTAGTTTAAAATAAATTTTTCGAGTATCAGTAACAAGGTAATAGAGTCACAGTCGTACGTCGTTAAAGTTTCCGTGCAAGGAATACTGCTGGGGAATCAGAGCCTTAGTATAAACATCAAACCACGGGTTATCCCAAACTTACTGAAATTTAAAGTGTACAGACGTATCTTTAGAACTCCCCCCTTGTAAATATATATAGACATTTAGAGATATAAATATGTTTCCGGCAGAATGTAGGTCAAGAGAGGGCTTGGGTATAACCATGGCAACATTTTGTCACTGAAGTCCGAAAAACAGGTTTATGGCGGCGCTAATTTTTCCTGGAGCAAAATAATGTGTGGTAGTGTGGAGTCAGCGTGTGGGTGATTACGTTTTATGCGGCGTTCCCAAGGTGATTACCCTAACTCATGCCTAACTCATCACCGCCACAGCCTTGACCTCCACCCCGCCCGACGCTAACTTCCGTGCTCTGGTCAAACTTGTTAACGGCCCCAGTAATTGACAGCCGGATATTTAGACCCTGCGTCAGAGGCCGAGGCTTTGTTGGCTGGGTTGGATTAGGTTAGGTTAGGTTACATAAAGTCAGATTTGGCCTGGTTAATAAAATACAGCAGTAGGGTAAATTAGGTCAGTAATAGACTATCAGATATTTACCTCCACGAACGAAACTCGACGGAGGTTATTTATTCATCCGTGCTTGTTTGTCTCTTTGTGTACAGATTAATGAAATCTGGTGGATGGACGGGCAGTGGATTAAAGCAGAGTTGAGTAGATTTTGAGGAGAATAGGGATCCGGGTGCAGGAATAAACAATGAATTTTAATGGCATTTGCGGGGGTTGAACTTCCTGAGATTGTGTAACTGGGCAGGCTAAGACCGTCGAATTAATTGACTGTGTGAGACGGTGAAAGTATTCGTCTGGTAGGAAAGAGGAATACTCGCCGTAAAACATTATTTTAATGTCGGCGGAGGTATTCGCTCTTTGATGCTGCAGAGGACACGGCCCTGTTAGGTTGAGTTGGGCGTTTAATTGTGTTAGGCTGTATCACGTTAGGTGAGGTTGATTGTACATTTGGTTATATAGAAACTGTGACAGAGGCTTTGTTGAGTGGGAGGACGGGATTAGAGAACATTATATTTGAACCATATAACAAAACACCGTTATTTCCTTGTACCTTTGTGAGTGCTTTCCTAGCATTGCATTTTGCTTTATTGTCTGGGGAGGGGAGAGGGGGAGTGGTCGAAGCAATCAATGAGAGAGGAGACCTCACAGTATTCTGGTAATCAAAGCGGCCGGGGCGCAAACGCACGCAAAAAAAGAAGAAAAGGCGAGACAATCGAAGGCATTCTTCGCTCAGAAGTGGAAACAGTGATTCTAAGATTATTTCATTTAATAAGTCCTTCTATAAAGATATCACATCAGGTGCATTTTTAGCGATATTAACCTAAATTGTAAAACTACAGTCGATTAGTTGTAACTGATATGCTGCTGCATAAAAAACACAGTTATTTTAATTTCAAGATTAGCCACTTGATTACGTCAGCCTTTCTTAAACAAAAATCACTGAATAAAGACATGTGAAACTCTGTACATTTGTGTAAGTCTTGTTATATTGAATTCAGACACCATGAGATTATTGGTAAAAATAAATTATGTAAAATAATTCAGAGTATTCTCGTCAACGGGGGTTGTTGAACCCGCCCCAATCGTCGCATTCCTTCGCTTTGGGCATATTTTCCCCTCGTCTTTCTCTGTGTTCTTGGCGTGTCTAGCGTACGTATCAGTGAATAATGGTTTGGCACCTGATATGCAAATATATTGCTGAGAAAGATGTGTTAAGAGAGCCTCCTTAGCCGACGCAGCTCTAGGGATCGTATTGTTAAAAGCAGTTGAACCAATAGGCTGGAGAGGGACGCATTTCACGTGGTGACATTAATATGACTGACCGGTGGAGTTGCTTGGTTATGCAAACGTCCCCCAGTCCCCTTCCTGTTTCCCGAAAGGAGGATGGAGGACTGTAGAAAAAGGATAGCATCATCCTGCAGTCCACCGGGTTCACGTTGAAATGAATCTGGGGCTGCAACTCCTATTACCGTACTACTAAGTGACCCTTTAAGTTTTGACGGTCTGAACTGGAACACCGGTAATTGTTATATATGATTTAGTCTGCATTGCATAATGCATGATTGTAGTCAGTAACGAAACAAGTCGGGCTTGTTCTTTCATCATCATCATCATCATCATCATCATCACAATTGTTGTCATGATGCTTCAGAAGTGTTCGTATAAAACTGGGGGCCATGTACACACCTTCGCATTCTGTTTTGATAACACTGAATAAAGAGGTCGTTGGGTGTCGTGAGGACTGACAGTAGCCACACACTTGATGTTAAAAGCGCGACGAATAAATAGCAAAGGTGAAAAAATCCTGAAAGAAACAGTTGGTCGTAATGGCTCGTAAAATATATCCAGCAGAAGAAGGCTTGAATCTGCTCAGTTGCCCTTTGCCTGTGGGCAACAATAAACACGACAAGTATCGTGCCGGCATAATCAAATGACGTCGTAACTACAGCCATTACCGCCCACTGGGGCACACGCAACATCCTGAGGACCTCCTCCCCCCCTCCCCCTCCCGTCTCCTTTAGAATCAACGGAGTACAATAGGGTGTCTGGGGAAAGAAAGGGGGAGACACATACTGTACATTATCATCGTCATTGTCATCGTAGTCGTTGTCCTCATCTTCTCTATTCATACCATTGCCATTGCCATCATCATTGTTAGTTGTCATCGTCGCCGTAGTTTTCAGCCTCATCATCATTATCTTCCTCATCATTATCTCCATCTTCAGGATCTTTTTATTCCTACCTAAAGGTGACGTAATGTGGTGACCCAGACACAAAGCTGTGGAGAAAGAGAAACGTTCTCTTGATAGTGCCGTTGTGGAGGGATCATTCCATACTTCCGAGGTTCCCAACTAATGAAGTGTTGGGTGTTTATTATATTTTTCTTGCTTTTTTCTTGCGACTTCCATACAATACTAAAGAGACTTTGAACTGGAGAAATTAGATATAATATTCGGTGTCGCGCTACTAGTGGAGGCCTATCCAGATTTGAATAAAATCGTCGGCGTGAACAAAATATAAAAAATGAAGCAAGGGGATTAAAGAAGTCAGTGTTCACCGTTTTACTTCCACGATCACTTCCCTTTTCCTTATCACTGCTTTCAAAGAACCAGCAACCTTTCTTCCTTTTTCTACTTCCCTGTTGTACCCATTCAAGCACTGCATCCTCCAAACTTCCATCATTACTCCTCACACTACCCAAGTACTTAAATACACTCACTTTTTCCATTTCCTCGTCATCCAGCCTCACTGTACATTTAATGACTTAATTTCTCTAGAAGACCATAACATTACTCCTCCCTACATTCACCTTTAGATTCCGTTTCTTACGCACTCCCAAACTTATCCACCAAGCCATGCACTCCACCTTCGTCTTCACCAAAAAAACAGTATCGTTAGCAGTGACCTGGCCAGTAAAGACATGTCGCGCCACGGTCTCTCCAATAACGAAATTCAAGGTGAAATTGATTCCTGAGGAGGAGGACAAAGGAAGAAACAAGCCAGGGGAAGAATTAAGCAGAAGTGATGAGGCAGTAACGTCGTAAAGAAAGGTGCCTTATGTTTCATATAATGCCCAGTTATTTTGTAAAATGCGCAGCGTTTTTGCAAAATGACTGGGTATTTTGCAAAGTGACTGGGCATTTTGCAAAATGTATGAGCTTTTGCTAAATGACTGGCCATCGTGTCATTTTATATATGTCCAGTCATTTTGCAAAATGCCTATTTATTTTGCAAAATGCCCAGTCATTTTGCAATATACCCAGACATTTCACAAATTGCTCAGTTATTTTGCAAAATGACTGGGTGTTTTGCAAAGTGAGTGGGCATTTAGGAAAATGGCGGGGCATTTTGCAAAATGGCTGGGTATTTTGCAAAATGACCGAGCATTTTGCAATATAGCTGGGCATTTTGCAGAATGACTGGACACTCTGCCAAATGACTGGGTATTCGGAAAATGACTGGATGCCTGGTCATTTTGCCAAATACCCAGACATTTTGCAAAATGCCTGGTCATTTTGCAAAATGCCCAGCTCCCGCTGGATTTTAACATGGTTTCGATTTCTGTAAAGGAACGAGACTTTGTTCAAATTACTTGACCTAAAATTGCCATCTTTCCATCTGAAGGGGAACTGTAACAAGAAAATAACACCAGATTATGATGCTGGTCACGAAGAAGTGTCATGGAGCGGATATAGAGTCGTAGTGTTTTCGCATTATGCCACTGAGCCACGAGGAATAAACTTCAGATATAAAAAATCTTCAAGTTAGTTTTTTCACTGCCATGACGTATCATTGCAGTTTTTTCTTGCTACCATCAGACGATTTGATTCAATCAAGGGAACGCTTGAAGTGGAGGAGTTAATGAAGGTTAACTCTGACAAGTGTTCAGAAAGTTATTCCTAAGCTGAATGAAATCGCCGACTAACACCAAGAATTAACTTTTAAAAATGCCTCACCAAAGTCAAGGGGCTGAAAAAAAAAAAAAACTTGCCGCAACTGTTGTTTTTGTTGCTGTTGTTCATTTGGTTCCAGGATCACCTGAAAATATGATCCCAGTGAGCTGCAGGCTTATAACACGTTACTTTTCTCCTGCAGTCCATCATCTTCCTTTTCAGGGGATGGGGAGGGAGTTGTGGGACGTTTGTATAACCGGGTAGTGGAGCTGCCCGGTTATATCTTTGCCACCACTTGTAGGCAACCCCTCCCAGCAGTCCACCTTCCTCTTTGGGGGATAGGGAGGGTGCTGAGGGACGTTTGTATAACCGGGTAGTGGAGCCTCTCAGTTGTATTGGTGCCACCACTTGAGGGCGTCTTTCTTCAGTACTTGCCTCACCTTCCACGCTGACGCAAGATACTCCACCAATAAACCTAATAGGAGGGGCCTGGGGGGAAGAGAAAATAGGATTTTTTAGCTCTCTAGGCAAACAAATTAATTCACGGAGATTATTTTTGTGTTGCGTGGCTAAACAGAGAGAAAGACGGAGGAAGTTAAGTGGGCGCATCATGTCGGTATTGTGTGTGTGTGTGTGTGTGTGTGTGTGTATGTGAACAAAGTATCTCAAAAGTTTTCGTCTGATTTTAACCGACTTCGGTGGAAGGAGTGAGGGATAGGCCAGGAAGTTGACACAGTTTTTTGAGAAGAGAAGGTCATAGGTTAAGGTCACAGGGCTAGCTTAAAGTTTGGCCAGACATTATCAACTTAGACTGTTGTTATCCGATTTAGATCAAATTTGGTAGAATGGTTTAGGTTATGGCAAGAATGGCGTGAGTCAGTTTTGATAAGTCAGTCAGATTTCAAGATCACCGAACAGGGCCAAAATTTGACCCATGATTCTGGGTGTGAATAAAGTAACTAAAAGACTTTTGACCTTATCTGAACCAAACTTGCTGAAAGGGTTGAGGGCTAATAAAAGGGCTGACCTATAGTGTTCTTAGAAAAATAGCTCTGAGGTCATGATCACTTGTTAAGGTTAACATAAAGTTTTTTTTTTTTCAGATTTACACCAAACTTTGTGGAACGATGAGGCAAGAATAGAGGTTTAACATTTTGAAGACTGTATTAAATGTGATGCTCGCGGGAAAAGGTCAAAAATCAACATCATTTGGCAATGTCAACTTTAACAGTTCTGATTTAATTTAGACCAACCTTTGTGGGAAGGTTCAGGGTGAAGCAAGGATGAAAAAAAAAAAAAAATCAATTTTTAGAGCAAACGGCAATGTCAGAGTTACAAGGCAGAGTCAACCATTCGTCCCTCAGACCAATTGGTGAAGGGACGGTTACGGTATTGTACTCATGAGTGCTTCGTCTGGCTTTTATTGTCTTCTTGTTGCACTCAGACGATTTTTGTGAGCTGAAGAAAGCACCTTGTTAGAGAAGTGGTTGGTTAGGGTAATATCAAACTCCTCTAGGTCGGAAATTCTCCTATACTAAATGGAATAGTCTAATAGAAGCAAGAATACAATATAAATTACTTGTATTGGAGGGGTTTATCAGATTTATGGTGAAAACAAATCTCAAATAGTTAATCATTATCAGATATTATTTTGTGTGGGCCTCCCGTTTATTTATTTGGCTATTTATTTTTAATTTGTTTTATTTTATTCTAACAATCACTCAGGACTGGTTATGTAGTGTAGTTGTACGGGTCAAGATATTAAGTACGCTCAACTTAAGATCGAGAAAGTTTATGAAGACAGTATCTTCAAATATTGGCTCAGGACACAGGCTTAGGGAGGGAACAATTTATCGGCGAAATTACCCTGTTCTTATCTGACGGAAATGGGTTACACCTAAACTTGGTATTCGAATCATGGCTGCACTAAATTCGACGAACCTTAGTGGTGTGTCAGGAATGAGTCTCGGCAGTTTCCACCTGACGATACTGAGTTTCGTCCACAACTTATATACTAAGACGTGGTTGCATGAAATTCAATGAGCTGTAGTTATGAGGAAGGAATCACTCTCCTTGGTTATTTGCTACATCGACCCTCCAGTCTGATATGACCTGGCCATCAAATGAGCTGAAAGAGGTTAGTGTTCTTCGTCATTTATTAAAAAAGGGGGGGAGAACACGCGCTATGGTTAGATCAGCGCTCTAGTCGCATATGCTTGACCATCAACTGAAAAGAAAAAGGTTAGGGATCACTATCAAGTTAAGGGGAAAAAGTTCCACAGCTAAATTCCCTCCCTTCCACCATTTGACTAAGCCATCAACTAAGCTGAAATAGGGTATGGGATCTATGTCAGGTTAGAATGATAATGCTGTAGTCCTTCCACCATCACGCTGACAGAGAATAACTGGGTTTACCTTGGGCCCCCCTCCCTTTACCCCATACACTCTGTTATATAAGACCAACTCGCCTAACACGTAGCCTCTGTTGTAGGCATAATCACTGATATTAATTTTATTTTAACCCTCTCGTGGTCTCTCCTTCTCTGTTATTTTATCCCAGCTAATGCCAGATGTTTTTAATAAGCTGAATATAAGTCAGAGAAACCTTAGATTTTTTTCTTTTTTAAATGCAAGGAAGGAGCCAAAGGCTAGGAGCCCGAATGATTGTTCCCTCCAAGAAAAAAATAACAAAGCTAAATTCATCCACTCATTTCGAGATGCCAGGACACACTGAGTTTCAAAGATTGGAAGTCATAGGCAGTAGGAAGTACAGACAAAGGAAGACAGTTCCAGAGTTGACAGGTTGCATACATAAAGGACTGGGAGAACGTTTAACTCTTGCATTAGAGACTTTGACAGAAAAGGGATGAGAGTTTTCAACCAGACGGGTGCTACGTGCTCGCTGTAGTGGTGGAGGGATGCAAGCAGACAGTTCAGTGAAGAAGCGATAAAAGAGAGATAAAGATGCAACAGTGCGGCGAAGAGACAGAGGTTGAAGGGAATCAACAAGAGGAGGAGAGTTAATGAGACGAAAAGTATTCTCTCCACTTTGTTGAGAAAGCTACACATAACAGTTGTACTCGACGCACGGACGAATAATAACCCTGTATAAAGTCAACAACTGTGCAGGAGTGAAGGAGACACCGAGCCATCGACACACCTAATCTCTTGGTAGCAGATTTTTACAGGATAGGTAATATGATCTTTACAAGATACATCCCCAGAGAATGAAACTCCGGGTATGTTCAGAGATGATGGAGGATTGAGTTGGACGTTGTGAAAAGTTAGGATAATGCTGTGGAAGAATTCGACCTGTCGAAAGATGTAAGAACTGAGTTTTTCTATCTAACTGAGTTTTTGGTGCATTAATAACTGGATTACTTTAACCACAATGAGAGATAAATGATCCAAGTCAGAAAAAAAAAAAGGTGTGCCATAACCTCATCACTTGTTTACTGAAGTAACTGCTGAGATGAGTGCTGCGGGAAGTGGCTGGAAAGGTGAAGGGTGGAATTATTAGCGTTTGAGTGGATAGGGTTAGATGAACAGCTTAGAAGGTCATTGATGAATAAAAGAAAGAGAGCTGGTGACAGGACAGAACCCTGAGGAACACCACCATTGATAGCTCAAGGGGAAGAACGGAGGGAATCTACAACAGCGGCTATATAACGACTAGAAAGGAAGCTAGAGATGAAGGCACAGATATAAAGGTAGAAATCGTAAGAGGGAAGTTTGAAAATTAAAGATTTATGCCAGACTCGATCGAAAGTCTTTTGAGATGTCAAGTGAAATGGAAAAGCTTTTGCCAAATTTCCGAAAGGAGGATGACCAGAAGTCTGGAAGGAAGGTGAGAAGATCGCCAGTGGAGCGTCCCTGGCGGAACCCTTCTTG
>JAGKTI010007790.1:0-11073 GCA_018397915.1 Birgus latro | reverse complement strand
TGAAAGTACTTTTGTCATGAAATATCTGCTTTGTTTTTCGGCTTGTTGTGTATCTTAACCATCATTTACTCCATTAAGTCTTGTCACTGCGAGACGTTTGCCCTTAAACTTTAGGGGAAAAAATTGCAGGTTTGGAGGTAAGTCCATTCTCTTTTAATCTAATGATGGCTGAATAAGCGTATTTCTCGGCGAAAACGCTGAATATGAAACTTCCTCAAATGTTCTCAAAGTTGATTGTGAAACACATTATATTATATTCAGAACTAAGAAGACACTTGTGAGGGTGAAAAAGTCACATTTATGAAGGATATCAAGAAGTCGACTGAAACGTAAAGAGAGCTGGTACCTTTGGTTTTTAAGAACAAATAACTTGACACATTGTAAGGATCACCGAATCAATTTAAAAACCATTTTTTTTTTCTCCAGCAGTAGTTTAAAATTACGTCCTACCTCGTTGCTTCAAAAAAAAAAAAAAACATTTATGAAGGATAACAAGAAGTCGACTGATAGGTAAAGAGAGCTGCCACAAATAGCTTGAAACATTGTGAGGATCACCGACAAAATTTAAAAACAATTTTTTTCTCTCCAGAAGAAGCAGTTTAAAATTACGTCGAGTCTCGTTACGGTAAAAAATAAAAAAAAAACTATTATCACAATATCATGGTTTCTGTTACTCCATAAACCACATTTCCTCAGGTAAAATCTGAAAAAAAAAGTCGCCAAAGTAGTGAAGGAGTTAATGGAAATTTGCAAATTTTCTTATTCCGAGGGATCCATTGTGACGTTTTAGGTGGCACGAAAAAATTAGTAATGTCGTCATCGTAGCGTATTTTTTTTTCTCCCCTCTTTGTCACCTTACTCAGACATTTATTTTGTCCATGTTCTTTCGCCACTGAAACTTTTCCTCTTTGTCACTAACCATTCACTACCGAAAGCATTCTCCTCATCCTGACTCTGAGTCGGTTATCCAGTTAATATTTTTTTCCAACCGTATTTTGAAAACTATCATCATCTCGACTTTGGGTTTCACAGATGCTATCTGCGCCGTCGTTGATAACCTCCGTTATCATATTATTATTTAGGTATAGAGTATACTCATAACAAGACATCAGATGCTCTCAGGCGTCAAGCACGATAAGGACAACTTTTAATGAATGAGTTTCCTGAGGACTGGTTTTGCATTATTGAGAGTGTGCCAGCCCGTTCATGCGTACTAACTTAGCTTAGCACAAATAAGAAAATTATATGATAATCTTGTGATACTGTGGCGACAATGAGATGGTAGGAGCGGGGAGCAGGGAGAGGGAGATTAGCCCAGGGGGGCGTTACTCTGAAATATTTTAAATTATATCGTCCAACACATAGATGACAGCTGTTGGAACGCTCAGCACATAAATGAATTGGGTAATAAGTGTACAGGCTATAGCAGTTTTGATGAATATGCTAACTGTAACAATGATAGCTGGAATTTCAGTGGAATAAATAAAATACGCTTGAAGCATTAAGCCTAGTCTATTTCTCTGCGGCTCATCTAAATTTCTTCTGTGACCCATTTTTGGATTTCGTTCCATAGTTTGAGAGCCACTGTCCTATGCCATGCCCACCCACTTTATTATCACAGATTCATTCATTCCCCTATTCCTAGTCCACCCACTCCCCTATCCGATGTCCATCCGCTCTCCTATCCCGAGTTCATCCCTTCACAAATCCACCACACACCCAGCCATATTGTCACGGAACACCCACACACACACACAGGATCAGTTCTCCACAAATCCATACTGATGCATCCCGCTCCACCATGATCCTGCCGTGTTTAGCTAATTTGCGCATCCACCCACCTTTCCTTCCATTAACTTTTTGACTTTCCAAATCATCCACAAATACGTACACACTGTCTGAAAACTATCCCTCTGAGGGTCCGATGATATCCTAAGTGACCAGTATGTAGCTCATAATGTTCCAAGAGAGATCTGTTATCGTCTGACAGTGTTTTTTATTACAGTACTTACTGGAAAATGCCACAAGCAAATGATATATGGCATCATAAAAACAAGTGTACCAGCCTGAGACAGAGTGATCGGGCGTTTTTGCAATAGTTATCGAATGTGATGTCAGGTTATTTTACGATGACTGTCCACCGATACTTTTTATTGATTGAGTGTAAATCTCTCCGTCTACCCATAAAGCTATCTTTCTGTATATTTTCACAACCACTTACTTTTTCTTCTTTCCACATATTTCAATTTATAAACAAACCACACATAATAAAAAGCGTCATTTTATTGAGAAAGTTAACCATGAACGTCTCCAGTCCTCTCCACCTGCCTGCACCCCACTATCCCCTGTTCTTCCACTTCATCCCCTTCACTGCCCTTCACCTCACTACACTAAACCACCCTGTATCTAACTTCCTTTCCTCTCATTCTCCTTACACTTCACATCCCACAATTCTTCACCCTTACTTCGCAACACATTCCCTTTCTACGTCTCCCCTCCCTCCACTTTACTTCCATACACCTCGTCTCACTACACTTTACATCCCAACACCTTTCTGACATTACCCTCCCTACACCTTACTTCCATACACTCTTGTCCCTAAATGTTACCCTCATTTCCCTACACCTCCTTTCTCCACGTTCCTACACTTCACCTCCCTGCACCTTACCTCCTCGCCTGCCACCCTCTCCACACCTCACCTCCTACCAACAATATTCTCCCATAACCCTAAGCTGGACTTCAAGCGCCCAGTCCTTCTGCGTGAGTGCTGGTGAGGCCGTCCATATCACACGCCCTCGGTTATAAGGCCGTTCCTCTGCACGCCTCGCTGACCCACTTCACGGACGTAGAATTGGAGGTGGTAGGGCGTGAGTGTAGGTGTTAGTGGGTATATAATGGGAAGTGTGGGTGGGTTGGGAGGTGATGAGGTTGTGAAGGGGGTCAGATATTGCGCAGTGTGGATGGATGAGGAGGTGGTGAAGTATGGGGTGAGGGTAAGGTAGTGAATATATGGGTGAGTTGGTGGGTGGGGAGGTGAGGTTGTGGATGGGTGAGTGGATGGATATTTGTTAGTGTGGGTGGATAGGAAGACAAAGGTGTATCTGGATGGGTGAGTGAGTGGTTAATGGGTATTGTGTATGGATGTGGAGGTGGTTGGGTAGTTGGGTGGATGGTTGGGTAAATGTGTGGTTATTTGGTAGTGTGGATGAGTAAGGAGGGGGTATGGGTAAGTGAGTGAGTGAGTGAGTGGGTATTGGGTAACGTGTATGACTGTGGAGGATGGGGTGTGGATGAGTGTTATAGGTGAGTGGATATTTGATAATGTGGATGGATAGGAAACGGGTTTGTAGATGGATGGACGAATGAAGTATGTTTAGGTGTGGGTGGCTGAGTAAATAAATAACAGAAGGTGTTTTGATGTTCCGGTGCTGTCTAGAATCCTAATTTGCCACTTTCCTTTAATCTGAACTTATACTTTTACATTCAGCCCGAGAACGTCATCTTATTTTTTTCTTCCTAGTATATTCTTATATTCAATTTAGGACAGACTTTTCTAATTGAGGGGGTTGAATACTGTCTTCAGTAACGCCATCAGTCCTAGATTTCTGTCTTATGCTGAAGAAAACCGTCTGGTAGCAGGAACCCTATAATAATAAATGACAAACTCGGCATGAAAGCTTAGAGAAAGTTTGATATTTTACGGCTCATCCCTAACTTTAAATGAGGACTGCATGTTGTTTGCTGAGTGAGCCTTTTTATATGAGTGAGCATCTCTAGGAGCAGTTCTGTACGTCCGTCACTCACAAACTTTTCCGGAAACGAGGTGCTTTACTTCGGTTGACTTTAGCGACTTTCACGATTTGACTAGTAACCAGGGAGACTCATTCCTTTCTCCTAATTAAGGCTCATTGAATTTTATGCAACAACGACTTAGTATTCGAGTTGCAGGAATGGCCCAGTTCCCTCCGAGGAAAATAGACTTACTCTACAATTTTTCAATCATTGTACGGTAATCACATGTCCATCCCGCGAACTGTCTTAATGTAGCGGAGATTTTCGTCAGTCTACAGTTTTTTAGTTCATTGCCGGAATAAGACAGTACTGCGCTAGACATCCTTTCCATGATACTTTTTACGTATTCAGGAGATGGCAGCTTTGGGTCAAGTTAAATTGGACAGAGTATGGTACGAGTAAACAAGAGGAGGTAGACAGTCACGCGCCGCAACACTGTGCAGCCAGTGAAAGCCCCCAGTGACATCCCAGAATGCAGTTCGGTGTTTGGTTCTCATCTCAGTGATTGTGTACAGTGTTGTGGTTTTACCGGGCATATGTCAGTCTGCCCGTCTACCTGTCTGTCTGTTTGTCTGTCTGTCTGTCTGCCTATCTGTCTATCTGTCAGTCTATCTATCTGTCTCTCTGTCTGTCTCTCTGTCCGTCAGTTTATACGTCTATATCTATAACCAAACGATTTGGTGCCATGAGGGGTGGCTACAAGCAAATAATCTCCATGTTACATTGTCTTCTGCTGTTTGACTGCCCTCCCTCCAACTCACACACACACATCGTACCTCATGTCAAAGATATCCTACTTTATTTTAATCCATATATATTTGTGATTTCTGTGTATTCAAGCCAAACCTTTACCCACTGAATTTGTGAACTTTCATCTGAATGTTACGTTTCATCTAGATTGATTTATGATTCCTATATATTCAAACCTAACCATTACCCTGTGACTTGGTGTAATCCTTATGTGTATTTACGTATAATGTAACTCATATATTTATGACTGCTGTTTGTTCAAACCTTGGTCTTACTCATTGATTTTGTGTAATCCTTAATTGTATGATAATTTCAATGAACCTGACCGTAATCTCGCAAAGCTGCATCATTAGTTCTCCCACTTTCATACCTTCTTTTTCCTTGTTTTGTGAATCTTACTTAACCCCGTCCTTGTGTGAGAGAAAAAAACATCAGATTGGTGAGATGGGTATTTCAAGTCAGATCTAATTTCAGGATTGTGGATGCTTCAAACTCCTGAAAGTTCTCAGCACCAATTCTCCTCACGTTGGAAAAGAGCTTGGACAAATCGTGGCGCAGTGGAACTATAGAGTGACCATCATCACACAGCAGCCTCAAAGGAGAGATTGGGACATAAAGGAATTCCTGCTTTCAACTGCGCTTCTAAGTGAGTAATAACACATACTTCGCTTAATATAGCGAACCTGTCGGTACTTGATTTCAGCATCAGGAATTAAGATGCATTCAAAAATAATGGTAAATTTTATCGCCAGGCATTTTACACTGTTTGCCCATTATCATTATGATGATGATGATAAGGATGATGATGATGATTACTGTTATTATTATTATTATTAGTCTCCACCTATTACATAGATGGAGACTATTGTTCTTGCTGGCATCATTGTTATTCCGGCCTCAGAGTTTCGAGAGATTCCAGGAGAACCGGTTCCTGCATGAGGAATCTGAAGGGACCAGGTTATGTGTCCTGATATGGGTCTTGCTGATAGAAAAAACAATCCAAATCCTTTATGCGCAGTGGAAGAACATGTCAGAAAGTGTCATGTCAGTATCTTGTGAACGAGATAAGTTGGTCGTGTCTACTGGAGATTTCAGTGGGACCTGCGCAAGAAATCTGAATTGCACAGGATATGTGTTATGGGCTATTGCAGATAGAAAAAAGAAATCCAAATTCCCGAATGGGGTCAAGGTCATTATAAGTAACAGTAGGTGGAGACTAGTGGCTGTCCGCAGGACAGTCACAGAGTTATAATTATTAGTACAATTATTCACGCTATTGTGGTTCAATATATTGTGTATTTTTTTTTATTTGCTACCTAATGTAATTAATGCTCCCACACACTAGAGCTTACACTGAGCCAATGGAATTCATGCATAGACTTATGTAAACGAAACCCAGGCAGTGGGGTCAAGCGGGGGAAGGAACACGGTGGAGCCAGGTAGTGGAAAATTAGATATGCAGAAGGAGTGAGGTGAGCGCAGCTACCTGAGAACACTTATGAGGAGAGAGGAGGAGGGGGAGTGTGGAGCTGTGGAGGGTAGGTGTTGGAGGGGGAGCGTGTGGAGAGGTGGCGAGAAGTGGGATGAAGTGTGTAGCTGTAAGAGGGTTGGGTTGTGGATTGAGTAGTTTTGCAATCTCGACCAAGCAACGATGTGATTATGAAACCATGTTTTTTTTAATGGCATTTGGTATGGTCTGTTCGAATTTGTATTTGTTTTCATCGCAAATTACGTGCAAACCAAAAATAATAAGAAAAACCTTTGTTTTGACGTCAAATCAACGTAACCTTAACCTCACCATAGTGCTTAACTTTGTCTGAGAGGGATTCGGAAAAATGGAGGCCTCCAAATAGGAAGACGGCGTGTCTAGTGTAAAACAAATCCGAATATTCTAAGAGAATTAAAGCTGATTTGCCACAGAAAAGGTACTAAGGAAAATTGTAAATACCGAAATAAAGCTTGTGATAGCATTTTT
This sequence comes from Birgus latro, assembly GCA_018397915.1. Classification (NCBI taxonomy): domain Eukaryota; kingdom Metazoa; phylum Arthropoda; class Malacostraca; order Decapoda; family Coenobitidae; genus Birgus; species Birgus latro. Next base: position 4,556 of record JAGKTI010007790.1, on the reverse strand, counting down.
TTTTTTTTTTAGCGTGTGTGTAGACGAAACTGAAATAATACCGTTGAGGAAGATGAAAAGAATGAGGCTGCAGGAAAAAGATATTGGGAACGTGTAGGGGAAGTGAGAGGGAGGGGTTATAAAAACGAGAGGGAAAAAAAAAAGAACAGGAGGGAGGTGAGAGAAGGGAAGAGATTACCTCAAAGCTCTTATAAGGTAGGGGAGGGGAGGGAGTTGTGGGGACTGAGGGGGAGGAAGTGAGGTGACGGAGGAACAAGCAGTTAGGTGAGAGCTAAGGTGGGATGAGTGACTGTATGTAGTATTTCTTTTAGTGTCTTCGGACGTGATTGCTCAGTTTAAAGAAGCTCCAGGAGGAGGGGAAAGACTTTGTATTCAGCATTTTTTTCTAAGCATGACTATTTACCCTTTGAATCTGTTGACTTTTCTTTTGGCTTATTTTTGCTACCTCCGTACGATTATATTCTGCTTAGAGGGGAGACCTCTTGTAGTGAGCGGGTAAGTGAAGCTATAGCCAGCTTCTCCATTTCAAAATGTCTATGCCAAGTTGAGGAAAAGAATGGATTGATTGACGGTTTCATGGCGTAAGGATAAAAGACGGCATTTAACTCAAATCGTTGATTCTGTTCGAGGAGGCATAGCGTGAAATATATCTATACTTAGTGGCCCCTTCCTTAAGTTGATGTAAATTTACTCTGAAAGACCCAAAAGTTAAGTGTACCTAAATTTTCGCATATTGACTGTCCCGAAGCTTAACCTTTTCATTCCGAAGACTTAATTTTTCATTTTCTTCGTGCTTCTACCCAAGCTGCTACCAAATCCATTAAATTCGAGAAGTTCCTCAAAAGCTAAATGATATCGCCTGAAGAAAGGAAGAATAACATATTAATGACGATCTTAAGCTGCAGGAGATTGCATTCCCTAAATTAACCAAAGCTGTCTCTCTTACCCAAAGTTAACTCCTCCTACATGACTTTCCCAAGATAAACAAAATTGACATTTATTTTTTGTTTTGTTTGTCATTCATTATCCAATCCTATGGCGCCCCACAGAGGAGCGTAGGAGCCCGGGGCTAGGCAAGTTGGTCCTGACATTTAAGATGAGAGTGACCAGCCTCACCCATCCCTGAATGGCATTAAGTGAGCTATAAATCCCAACCATTCCTTGGATATAAACCTTCACCGGCTCAGTCCGATTGGAGCGCCGTAATTACCCACTAAACCACCAGACGCCAAAATTTGGTTATATGGTTACCATCCAGCGTAGTAAATGGTTTCCTGGTGTACAGGAAACCATTTGGCTTGTCACTTAGTGTAGAGTCACCCACAGGCAGAAGGACGAGGAAAGAATGAAGGCAAGAAAGACAGAAGAGGGAGTGTAAAGTCACCCGTAAGCAGAAGGACAAGGAAAGAATGAAGGAAAGACAGAAGAGGACTGAAGGAAAGAAGGATGGAGGAGAGGAAAGGGCAGACACCCAAGAGCAGCACTACATCGAGTGAGTGGATGGTGAGTGCCCCCACCTACCACAAAAAAAATACCCCGAAATTAATTCTCCCTAAAATACCCAGAAATTAGCTCTCCCTAAAATACCTGAAAATTAGCTCTCCAAAATACCTAAAATTAACTCTCCCCAAAACACCTAAAATTAACTCTCCCTATTTTTGGTCCAGGACGGTCAGCCGGCGGCCTCGCTCCATAAGTCAGCTTACGGAAACTTGTGAACAACTATTTACGTAGTTATAAAGTTGTGAGAGGCGGCTCCCTTGACCTGGATAGCGAGTCGGCAAGACAGGTCCAACGCTTCCTGGAAAGAATCTTGCGGTATGGCGAAGTTGAGTGGGGCTGGTTTGTTTACGTGTGTCATTGGGAGTGTTTCTTTCTGACGCCATATAATCTTGTCCCTACTCAGCAACGACAGACCACCATCATATAATACAGTACGTTCCAATTTTTTCATGTTTATTCACACTTGTTTTACCTCCTCTACTTTCCTCGTGAAATTGATGTGGCTGACCTGTTTGCATGTACGAGTATCATTGGGTCTTTGTGTCGCCTTACATTCCTATCCCTGCCCGGCAACGACCTGTCCCCCACAGCACACCCCCTATGTTGTTCCTTCAATATATCATCCTGAATTATGTTTTTGAAGAGATATATTTAATTTGCTCGTCACTGGGTCTGTCTCGTCTCTCTAAAGCCATACATTTCTGTCCCAGCTGAGCAACAACCGAAATCTACCATGGCACTCCTATATTTTCCAACCATTTTTCCTTCAGGTCATTCACGTATTCTCTGCCTTACCTTTGTCATTAAGTGATAGAAGTCAGTTTGTTAGCCTGTGTCACTGAGTTTGTCTGCAGTACCTGTTTGACTTCGTGTATTTTTCCCAACTCAGCAACGATCCTCCCTCCCATGATAAACCACCCCACTTTGTCTCATTTTAGTGTTTATCTGTCGCGAAGTGGGAGGAGGCGATATGTTTTCCTGTTTCTCAGTCGTGTTCCTTTGATCTCACTTCGTACATTTCTCTCCCTACGTAGCAACGACCCTCTCCCCCCACGACACACCACCCTCCCTCATATACTTTTCCATTTTTACCCATTAATTCATTCTTGCTTTACGAGCCGTGCTGAAATCGCGAAATGGAAGGAACCAACTCTGTAAGGAATCGTCTCAGCAAAAGGGAGTCAAACTTTTCCCTGTTTGGTTTCCCTGTTTCATGAATTAATGTTTCTCATATTTGACGCCATATTCTGTGAGGGATCGCTCCAACAGAATGACTTTCAGACATTAATTTCTGCTCCTGTTCAACAACATCACTCCCTTCACTGCTGACTGTACACCGCCCTATACTCTTTAACTACTGTTGATCTTGTTCTGGGGGAAGACTGCGACTCAGCAAAAGTAGTGACCGTGCAGTCGATAGGCGTAAATGGAATCTATATTTTCTTTTTTTCCTTTTCTGTGTATGTGTGTTTTTCTCCGTCGGTTCATTTAAGGCTTAGCTCCCCTTCCTCCAGCAATCAGTTCTTCCACTGTTCTGGTCAGCTATTTGTTCTTCGTTCCACTCTCTTTAATTGCCAGCGTAGAAGGAAATGTATTCACTTCGAAATGTAGAACCTCGGCAAAAACGCCTTAATCGTTTATTTGTCGTTACTTCGTTTCCCCCGTTCCATTAAATCTAACCTTTTCTCTATCGCTGTGTTCTGTGAGGGACAGTTCTAAACTAAAATGACCTCCAGACATTTACATCTTTTCCTTTTCAACAAGAGTCCTACCTTCTCCCACGACACACACCCTCTCACATATACCTCCCAACTTAGTCCCATCGGCTCATTCAAAATCCACCACTTCCTCCAGGAAACTAACCCTTACACCCCAATGTGCATTTTAGGCTGGCGTGGGATGGCCATTTCATCATCTTCAATGCCGATTCGCAGTAAGAGGCCAAAGCTAGAATATGCTAGTCATGAAGAGGTGCACTGAAAAGGATGTAGATACGTAGGCCTACCAGTTGTCTTATTCCGCCATTGAGCTACGGGAAATAGACTGTAAAAGGAAGAAAACCTCCACCAAGTTTAAAGTGGATGAACTCTAGTCATTTATTCTTCCCTCCACTCTCTTGGATTGCCAGCTTAGAGTGAAATGTGTTCCCATCCGGTTGGAGAGTCCCTGCTGTTTTATACACGAGGAGAATTGAAGAATGGATATAGTTTCTGTTTTTTCGTACATTTCAGTTTTTCCCACAAAGCTAACACGCTTGTTAACTCTCAGCTGAATAAAACTGGCTGATGTTAGTTGGAAAAGTATAGTAGAGTTGCCCTGACCATGAGTGGGTTAATGGTGACAATATTGACGATTCACTTTCAACTTAAAAAAAAGAGGGGGGGGGAAAGGAAGAGAGAGAAGACGCGACCACAAAAAGGTTAAGTTGACCATGTATCAGGTTCCTTCGATGGAGGAATATGTGTAGAAAAAAAGTGGATATTGCGAGGAATGCAGCACTATCACGATTATGCATGGAGTTATTGGGGAAAGTTTTTGTGCGACTCTTCATTGGCCGTTGTTACCGTTTTTATTTTTTTTATTTTTTCAGGTAGTCGTATGTAAAAAGCTCTCCCCCAGCACGATGATATACCAAAATAAAATGTATTATGAGTAATACCCTTTGTACTGGTCACATATTAATTTATTTATCATCATCATCATCATTATCATTTTTCTCCCAGTAGCCATTAATACTTTACTTTGTTACAGAAGTACAAGAAGTAATCATCCAGAATTACAGCTTGTTCAGCTTACCAGACCCCTCAAAATCTTTGGTAATCATAATGCAGTTCCATATCTTTCGAAACTGTGTAACGATACTTTAGTGTATATCACTTCAGAAAATATTAAAACAGCTTTTTGTGTTTCATACCAACAGATGTTTTTACTGAACGAGAAACAGTCTTGTTGCGAAGGGGTTTATGAAGGCTGTATATAACTTCTGCAGTTCGAAAAGCTCTCCAAGGCTGAGTAAAATCGTCTGGTGGTGTCAGTAATATAATAATAAGTAA